>JABFAI010000157.1:0-135082 GCA_013266175.1 Fusarium gaditjirri | reverse complement strand
TTTTTTTTCCTTTCTTTTTCTTTTTTGCCAAACCAGGACAAGTGCAGCAAGTAAGATGCCATGCCCCATCCCCGCTCTTCCACCATCTCGAAGGCGAGGCAGACACAAAGCTTTGTTGATGGAGGGGCATGAAAACCCCTCTGACAGGTGAGAGCCCCTCTGATAACGATAAAGCAAGCAGCCTTACCTTACCTAGGTAGGTAGTCTTCTATTCATGGGATTGATCCCTCGCCACTTAAGCTCCTTTTGTTAGTCTATTAAGCTTGACTTTTCCATCACATCTCAGCGAGACAAAACATCTCTAGAGATCAAGAATACTGAAGAAATTTCGAGACTGTCTTGGTCGAGCTTAATAATATTACCATCATCACCTTAAACCGGGCCTAACCCTCCGGGTGTGACTAAAGACAACTGCATGATCTTGACACAGCCAAACAAACCATGCCAAGCTGTTCGAAACTAATATCATGCACTTTTGACTCTTCTGCTCCGCCAACATGGAAATCAACTTCAGGTGATCGACTGGACTGGACTGGGCTGGCTCACCGACAAAACACCCCTTCTCTTCCCTAGCACATCGAAACGACAAGTTATTCATCAACTAACATGAGGTGAAATCGCACATATCAAGACGCCACATATTAGTGAGGCTATTCCGGTCCCTTTCCACCCTCCCCGTCCATCCACACTGTATCCGTAGTTGGTTATACATAGTAGGTGGCAGGGTCGCTTGGAGCATTTGACCCCGGCCAACGAACGGCCTGTCTGGTCTGACCATCAATTTCATCTCTCTTGTGTGTTGTCATGATGGCCCATGCGGCCCCAGAATTGCGGGGTAGATGTGGGCTTCAACGACTCGCGAGATCGACAACTATCCAATGCAAAACCTGCGGGTTGTTGTTCGAGATAGCTTCATTTCTTACACTAGGTATGTATAATATGAGAATGACAAACCACATAAGTAATTGGCTCAACCTAAGCAATACAGACACTCGCTTGATCCAGGCAATATCCATCGCCTTATTCTATCGGCTTTTCTTCAGCCTCCCTCTCGTCATTCGACTAGCAAACGACATGTTTGATCTAAGCTCTGTTTGTTCCGCGTCTAGGCCGATACCCTTGCATCTCTCCAGAGAAGTTCGACGATGAGGTTCAGCTGGCTCGTCTTGGGCGACCTGGTTGTATTGGATAGGACTTGCGGCAGTGATCATATCTCCTGAAATCTCAGCACGTCTCATTGGTGAAGCTGAGAACCCGTGACTCGACTGGACGCCTTCCATATCGCTCACTTGAGAAGCTCGGTCCTGCATTTGTTGTGCAATCTCATACTTTCGAATGTTTTCCTCGTCCATCAGGAGCTTCATTCTTCGTTGTGTTCCAACCCCGAGATCCGCACATTCTTGAGACTTCGAGAACACGTGGAATGTAGTTTTCCCCATTTCAATATCCTCTGTGCTGGTATCGATCTCATCTAGATGAGCGTATGTTCCCGATGCTGTCTTTTGACGTGCCGAGAACTTGCCATCAATCTTGTCTGGTGGTCGCACCACGCTTCGAGTTCGCCCGAGTTCGCTCGTTGCGGTCGACTTACGGTTCGAGGCAGCCCTACGTGCTTCGTGCGCCGCTTTAAACGTCTCGGGGACCACGTTCAGTTCGTCTCCCTGTTTCTCAGCTTGTTCCACTGCCTCTCTTGCTGTTGTGTGCGCGTCCGCCGCTGCAGCATCGGCTCGCGGCCCGCCCCAAGTTCGCTGCCCTGCTGTGAATATACCGTACACCATGTAAAGCCAGTTGTAGAACGGATTAAGGATAAACATGAGAGGATAGAGCCAGATTTTAAAACGCCGGAGCTTGGCTCCAAAGTACAGCATCAGCAGCCAATTCAGCCCCAGAGAGACGGCAATGAATCCCACAGGAAGGTCGTCCACTTTCTTGACCGTAGTTATCAGGGCCAAAACCATGATGAAGAACAGCAATGCTGTTGTCCGGATGGTATTCTGCATGAAACGGACCAATATGAGAACGGGGTAGCGCTTCCACAGGCGCCAGTCCGTCAACATGCAGACCTCGTTTGTGATAAAGCCTAGAAACCATCGGCGCCGCTGCTTAACCAGGGACCGATATGTCTGCACAGCCTCGGTTTTGCAAAAGGCCGATGTGCACATCTGAATCTGGTACCGCTTCCTGGCACCAATCATGAATAGATGGGTTAACCAGCGATCTTCTCCCAAGTGACATTTAGCAAAATCGAAGAGGTCTTCGCACTGCTCTGTTTTGTCTACAAAATAGTATTTGGCCATTCTTCGAAAGGCTGAGAAGCGCAGCATCGTCAACGCTCCCGGCAGACAAGTGACAGAACCACAGCCAGACTCGACGGTTCGCTCAAACAGCTGTCCATGTATGTATTCCATGTCTTGTAACAGGGTAATGATGCTATGTTTCTTCGTCGTCGAGGTAATGACGCCTGTCATAGCCAGCATGTCTCTAGAATTGCCAGGGCTGAGCTCCATATCGTAGACAAAGTTTTGTAGACATACCTTGTCTAGGATACAGTCGGAGTCGATAAAGAGAATGAATAGATTGTCATTACGCTTGAGATACTCCTTGTAAACTCGGTCAATGAGCTTGAATGTTACTTTCTGGCAGTGACGTTTGCCTCCGTGCTCAAAACGTGAAATGGTTACCCGTGCAGATCGGTATGTGACATCAATACTCTTGGGGTATGTCTCCATCTTCGTGGATACACCGAGTTTGTCAACAGTGCTGAGGTATAGTTCGTCCTCATCCTCGCCGTCGAAGGACAAGAAAACATGGATACAGGCGGGTGGGTAATCGCATTCGACAACTGAGTTGACAGCTTTGAGTAGAACCTCGGGTTTCTCTCTGTAACAAGGCATGACTACGACGACCTTTGGAGCAGTAGCGTCGTCAAGCACCTGCTTCATACGCTTCGTTCGACCAAGTTGATTTGTCACGACTTGGTAGATACAGAACAACCATGGCACTGTCAAGAGGATCGCAAAGGCCCAGAATGCAAACCACTGGAGAAAAGACACCATCTCCTTCGGCCATAACTTTGTAACGGTATCCGGAAGTGGCAGCGTCACCACCATGATCGGGAGGAATATGACACTGGACTTGATATCAGCTAGGGCCATGTTGTGTTAGGTGAATGGACACAGCTTACCGGAGGAGAACAAAGGTAGTGCCAACAATGATGCACAAGACATTAATGGACCAATGCTCTGCCTTTTGAAAGACCTTGACGAGGCAATAGACGAACGCTGCCAACCAAAGAAACCACTCGAAGCATGCCATCAAAAGCACGACGCCGACTATGCTGGTGTATATAATCTGGAATGATCAAGTCAGCGCACATGACGGAGCAAAACACTGCAGTATTCCGACTCACGTTTTCCAACGGCCAGTCCTTCAGTAGGGCCATGATTGCAAAAGTGGCGTTTCCTCCTCGTTTGACAGCAGTCGGCAGGCAACAGAGAGATAAGTATGGGTAGTGTCAGTGCAACAGATGGAGACGGTTCGTAACGACCAACCCCTAAAGATTTGCGCGCTGCAAGCCGTGCTGGACAGTGATGATGGGATGCAAGAGTCAAAAGGAAGGGCACTGTTCAGAAAGGGGCCGTCTCCTGGGTTGGAGGCACTGCCTTGCCTTGCCTTGCCTTGAGGTAAGCTCCCGGCGGGTGCCCGCAGGATATTGCGAGGCTTGAATGAGTGAGTCAAATTTGGTGGCACAAGCCAAATCGATCAGAAATAGAATTGAAAGAGAGCAAGTGCCATGAACATCAGAGGAAACTTCCCTCGATAAACTGTATGCGAGGGAAGGTGCGACGACCAGAAGAAGACGCTGAGAACGAAAGAAACATCGGATAGACTGAGATTCCCCTGCGAAGCGCAGTCAAGGCAAGATTGTCCGTCTAAAGGTCACCAAACGCAAGGTGTCATCCCAACCTCACCACGTTACACATGATATATTGCCTGCCATGAAGTGGACTAATAAGCAGTAGTCGATCTGTAAACACACACAAACCAGCCCTAGCGTTAGCATTTCCACTCTTGGCTAATTCAACGCGGTGTCCAGTTCCAATGCTCTCTAGTATCAAGTTCAGTATTTCAATCTCAAGCTACAGCATACTGACAACTAGCAACCTGGTAGGGGTTTAAATGCCTTCCTTAGCTATTCATCTGCTCAAGCAATGTTGGACGTTTAAACATCCTCAGATCTAGACGACGCATGTGCTTCTAGTCTGTCCTGACCCTTCTGTTCCCTGGCAAACACTTTGTTGTGTCACGCGCATGTGGCTGGGTCGTGTCCCGACGGCCAGGCTTATACTGCAGAGCATACTTCCAGCAATGAAGCTGGACTGCGTGAAGCCGCATTATCGAAAAGCACAGCTTGCATCAACATTGAGAAGGATTCAGCTTACTGGATCGTCCTTTGCGCAACGTGCAAAGACGGCACAAATGTGGCACAAGGTTGGTTCTCGATCACAGCATTCGTGATCATAACCCGGAAGCGAAGTAACGGTCGTCTCGGGAGCTACTCGTCGAGTGATGTAGGTTTATCGCCGAGGCTGGTGGTTCCCTGATTTGAAGTCTTACCCATTCGAATATCTTTACCAATCGACATCGCTCAGTTGGAGTTTACGAGATCTTTGGCTCTTATCCTTGTTCGATCTCTCCAACCGGTTGTGGTAGAACGTCGCCGGTCTTTCGTTGCCTGAATTGATGTGTGAATACTGGTGTTGTAATGACTTTGTGTGGGTTCAGGGTCTGTACCACCATCTTGGTCTTCATTCTGCTGAAGATCATAGTTGAGCACCAAATTCTTGATGCGCTGTTGTTCCTCCCTTTCAGCCTGTTGCTGGTTCTTCATTGCAATAGCAAAGGTAGAATCCGAGGGCAGTTCGACGGTCCGTGTCTAATTCCGGGTCAGCATCCAGAACGGCACAGGGTGGCAATAGAAACTACCTGCTGGCGGTTGCCCTTCTTCGTCAATAGGGAGAACGCCATAGTATGGCCAGGAGGAGATTCTCCTTCGCCTCCTTCTGTTGGGATAGCCTCGCGGTTTTTAGATCGAACTGGAAGCGGCACATCAAAGAGCTGCTTGCGCTCAAACTTGCGCGACTCGAGACTTTCAGCCATCATCTTGGCATACTCACGCTCAAAATCAGCCTCATCCTCAGGGTCAACTTCCTCTTCTTGTCGAGTGACTACGATGGCTTCCTCGTCAAAGGTACTCTCGTCGTCGGAATCTTCCTCCACGTCCTATATCACATTTGTCAGTCACGGCCAAATATTCAACACTTGATTGACTTACCTCTGCCTCCTCTTCCTCAGAAGCACTGTCGTCGTTGTCGTCGCCATCTTCATCATTATCCGCATTGTCATCGTCGGACGAAGCATCACTTGTGGCATCATCCACGTCGATTCCCTTGTCAACGCCTGCAGACTTCTGATCTTGAGCAACGGCAAGTTGGAAGGCTTTTATGGCCTCATCCAAGCTTGTGGCAAGTTTCCATTGGGGCCGAGTAAGAGCAAATGTGTCTTGAACCAAAAACTCGATGTCCATCGGCAGGGACACTTTAGTGAAGATGTAATACTGAGAGTTTCAGTTAGAGACAACGTCACGAAAGAATGGCGGATCATACCTGGAAGAATGAAAGGAAATAATCCAGCTTCTTGCCCGCGGCTCCACGGTTGAAAAACATGCCACAGGTTTCCAGCATTGTAGATACAAGTCGGATGCGGAAGAAGTCATCGGGAGGATCGAGCGGGATATATCTGCCTGGAACAGGTGGGCCGCCTGTAAGTCTGGTCAGTTGATGGACAAGCTAGTAGTCTAAGGGAACATCTTACCATATCCGAATGTCATAATCTTGTACATGGTGTCAAATATAACAGGATGTTCAAGCATACGGTAGTTATACAGCTCGCCAAGATACTTGACTTCAGCAATACGTCGCTGATAGAACCTGTAATCATTCTGCTCCAGGCCAAACGTCATAGACTCGATTACGTTATCAATAACCTTGACCACAAACGCAGGATGGTAGCGATAGAGCGCGCTGAGCAAGATACCAAGAAGGTGGACGCTTCCGTACTTCACCTTTCCAGGCTTTGAGAACACCTTCTCTAAGATGGCCACAACCTAAAACTATCAGCACTTATTCATAAAATACTGTTTCTGCTTCATACCTCTGTCTCCTCCCAGTGGAGCCTTCGAATCTGCTTCAGGATCTTGCTGTAATTTCTCTTTGTCATATCAACGTAGATCAATTTGCGAACGAATAGCTCCATGGGAGTGCGTTCCTTCTGCTCGATAGCTAAACGTTCTGGTGGGTCGACGTAATAAACAGCGTTATCGATGAGCATCCGCTCTGGTTGCCCAATATGTTGGACGGACTTCTTGCGCTGCAGCGTTTCAAGAAAGCTCATCATACGAGGAGCTGTTTCAGGGTTTCGAAGCAGATACCGGCCGCAGTTCTCAATGAGGTTGCAGAGAATCTCAATGTTCATGCGTGAAAAGTCATCGAGGCTGACTTTTAGGCAATGAAAGACAACATGCTCGGGCACAATGCCGAATTTTGTCAACTCAGCAAGATACCGAATGTTGCTCAAACGGACTTGTCCTAAGAAGTCTTTTTCCTTCCGTCGTTGAAGACTTCGAAATTCCGCATCAAGGTATTCGACCAGGCCCTTTGGAACATCCGGCATATATCGACCCAAAGTCGCTACAAGACGAGACCATGACGGCAGTAGGTCGCTACGACCCTTTGGAACTTCCGTCAGGGCCTTCACCAGACGGTTGCGAGAAGCCTTGGAATTCAGGAAGCAGAAATCGATAGCTGTCTGGTCTGCGATATCCTTGTTGGTCAACTCTGGTAGACGCGCAAGCAGAGCATCAACTTGCGCTCCAATGGTCCGATTAGCAATAGATGTGGACTGGTCATCAGCAGTCTCGGCAGTCTTGGGGGATTCCGAGGCTTCGGATGGGTCTACCTTCTTCCCAACTTGTTCGTCCGTGTCCGTCTTCTTCTTTTTGCCGTCTTCCAGCAAAATAGCCGGCACCTTGCCTTTGAGATCAACCAGATTTTCGTAGAAGCGTCGCTCATCTTCGTCCTCCCAGATTCCGGCACCGTCTCCCATGGAACGAAGATAATCGCCAGTCTTAACGAGACCGATAGACCCGTTAGAAGCGGCGAATGAGTCATCTGAGTCTTTGAGGTCCGGCATTTCGGCCCCAATGGCGTCCGCGATAACCTGAGCGTTTGAAACGAGGCGTTCTTGAGCCTTGACCTGTTTCTCATAGTTCGCCTGTCGATCTTCAAAGACTTCACCAGACTTGACATATGCCTCGGCATTACGTCGAGCTTGCGATTGTATCGACTTCTGATCCCGAGTGATATGCCCCTTGACATCATCAAAATACTTCTTCAATATGCTCCTGAATCGATCGCGCATTTCGGGTTCGGTAAAAGGCTGATCTGCATCAGGAGACGCCTCATTTACACTGTTGCCATCCTCGGCTTCGTTTCCTTCAGTAGTGCCGTCTTCTTCTACTGTCTTTCGGCCATCGGCGCCTGTTGGTTTTACTCCGAGGATATCCCAGCTGAATGACTTGACAAAAATGACAAGAAGTGGAAGGTTGGCATGTTCGCGGTCGTATCCAAGCAAATCCTTAAGTACTTCGAGGGGGAACGGTTCCGCACCGGTGCCTTTGTTCGTTCGGGTCTTCAGTTCGGGAGTCTTGCCTGCGGCTCCTTTTGTTGCGTCGTCGGGCCTGCTGACATCGTCAAGGGTCCTGATGACGCCAACAAGCCACAACTCGGTCACTACACGAAGCAATGCGCGTTGTCTTGTGATGCGCTCCTTCTCTTCCTTCTCACGGACCTCTGGAGCCAAGGATTTGAGAATACCCTTATCCGGAGTCGCCATGCCTTTCCCAAGAAGCCAAGCTAGGTATTCCGTAAACTCGCTGGGACCAAATCGTTGATGGAGAGCACTGACAATCTCCACGCCGGCCTCGATCTCGCCAGGCGACTTGAGTCGGCATAGTCCCTCATAGCAAGCAGATATGATCTCGGAAAGGTATTTGTGTAGGCTCAAAGTTCGAATTTCCTGGAGGAAGGTGCTGAGGGTAGCGGCGGTGATGGCTGTTCGCAGTCGTTTAATGAAAGCAGTGTTTTTCTTGAGGGACGAATCGAGAGTCTTTGCAACAGGGAACAAGTCTACGACAGGTGTTGTTAATATAAGATGGCGGGGGAGTGGTGGGGTAGACAGATGATTCATACCAGACTCGCCATCCCAAGCCTTTTCGTTCAAAGTGCGCAGTTCGCCTAGAGGGACAATGAGCTACTATACAAGTAAGAAGGGTGGTGAGAGATTGTACGCTTCCTTTCGCGATCCATGGCAGGTCACGGTATGATTGGAGGCGATTCGCGACCTGGTAAATGTTCTAGATGGGATGTGAGATGGGTGGAGGCGGCGCTACATTCAGCGCAGGCTGCCTGCTAAGGGATATATTTCCCCAGAAATTGATGCTGTAGATAAGGCAACAGAGCCGACATGGGTGCGTCCGTCAAGCCAGGACGGGGGATATGCGATGTGGCAGGGCTGATACGCCAGGGCAGTCAGTGTCTGTTTGAGGTTTTGCTGTTACCTGATTTTGAGGTCGACAGTGATTAACGTCAAGGTACAGACTACAGCCAAAGAGGTGGAGGTGCAGGTGCCCCGGGTGGGGTCAAGTTTCGCCTGCCACCAAAGTCATATGGGTATAGGACCTATTAACGTTACCTGGGCGTGTACTGTAATGGAAGCCTTTATTTCTACCACATGTAGGTCAGGACAGGTACATCATTAACTTCCAGCCACATGATATCTACCGAAGGCAACACAAGACTTGAGGTCCAATTGCAAAGGCTGCAAACGCCGCACTAAAAGTTTACTCAGAGTTGAAGATTCAGTCATTGCATCACCATTTTCTTGAGATTTGTAGTATTATGAGATATATTACTGAGAAACTTACAGTATCCCTAGGGTGGAAATATCATTGTAGAATCATAATGAGCCCTGCCAGATAGAGGTGATCAGCTCTAGGTTAGGCTGCTCGTCTTGGGGGTGGTGTGACGGAGTGAGTATACCTTATATACCAAGTGCCGCGCTGTCGGGTTACCGCAGTCGTTATTGCCGGGTTTATGCTCAGCCAAGTGCTGGAACAATATTCTAGCGTCTGTGCTTGAAAGCCTTGGTTTGATCTTGGAGCTTGCGTCCGTCTACCCATAGAAGCTTCTGAGATCGAGCATCAAATGTTGATTGTTGGAGTTCTCAAAACTGGAAAGCTATTCGAATCTCGCATGAGTAAACACCTTATTTACTTCGCTGAGGCAGTCGATGATTCAGTAAACGATTCCAGTCCATGCCACATAGACATATCATTTCCTGTTTCATCATAATCCTTCAACCTCAACTCTATCCATTGATAGTATGACCATGGCCAAATCTGGACGGAAAACATGCCCACGTTCTTGACATGTTTAGCATCTCCGGGCAGAAAACTTGATCACCTATAATGCACGAGACATTACCGACAAGTGCTCATCTATGCGCTGCCTTGCTATCTTTATGCCCTTATCAGCCCAGTTGCAATGTGGACCCTCAGTGATCAAGACATCTCCGGTAGCAATCAGCTAAGGAACAGACATGATTCGCCCATCGCCTCTATCTCCCGATAACGCATACTGTTCAACCTCCGCGGGATCAGACCAGAGCCCAATGCATCCACTCAATTGTAACTTGCATCTCCTCGCGGGAATCAGAGAAACACGATATCATGAACCAAGCCTCAGCAGATCCAAATGGAGAACTTCAGGGGGTCCCTAGGCCCAAGACACGGGCAATATACTGCACTCTCTGCTACCTCTTAGACTGATCTTCAATTCAAACAATTTTATCGATACACTCGGTTGTGTAACCATTCTTGAATCCTCTTCACAACCAACCCATATATCTACATACACCATGGAGACTTCAACAACAACAACAGCAGCAGCAGCAACCCTACAACAGGAAAATATTCCTGAAAACTCTGAACCAATCTCGGCGCATACACTTCCCCATAGCCTTCCTCCTACTCCTCCAGGAACAGCAAAGCCATCTCGGATAGGTAGCTTCCACGATCTACAAGGACTCTCATCAGTCGAATCCCCTCGTTTCGACCATATCAAGCCTTATCCTTTACCTCCGAAATGCTCACCAAAGTCTGTCCTCAAGGAGGATTTCAAGACCCCTGACAACTTTGTTGAGAGAGATCCACGCCTCATTCGTCTAACTGGAGTCCACCCCTTCAACGTCGAGGCACCCCTGAGCGACTTATACGACGAAGGTTTCCTAACCAGCGAGAATCTTCACTATGTCCGTAATCACGGGCATGTACCTAGATGTGAAGACGATGATATCCTCGACTGGGAGTTCGAAATAAGTGGCCTTGTCGAAAACCCCATCAAAATGAACGTACGGGATCTCATCAACAACTACCAGCAATTGACTTATCCAGTAACATTCGTGTGCGCTGGAAACCGTCGCAAAGAGCTGAACATTGTGCGCAAAACCAAAGGTTTCTCTTGGGGAGCTGCCGGCCTGTCAACAGCCCTCTGGACCGGTGTTGCTATCGGAGATCTGCTTGCTGCAGCAAAGCCCAAGCGCGGAGCCCGATATGTTTGCTTCGAGGGAGCAGACAAGTTGCCCAATGGCTATTATGGTACATCCATCAAGCTCAACTGGTGCATGGATCCCATCAGAGGTGTTATGGTGGCTCACAAGATGAACGGCAAGACCTTACATCCAGACCATGGGAAGCCTGTTCGTATCGTCATTCCTGGGCAAATCGGCGGTCGAAGCATTAAGTGGCTCAAGAAGATTACTGTCACACAAGAGCCCAGTGACAACTGGTACCACATCTACGACAACCGTGTCCTGCCTACCATGATCTCACCCGAAGAGAGTGCAACCTTGCCCGAGGTCTGGAAGGATGAGAAGTATGCCATTTATGACCTCAGCACAAACAGTGCCATTTGCTACCCTGCCCATGAAGAGAAGGTTCCATTCACGGATGGTCTGGCAAGTTACAAGGTACGAGGTTATGCCTACAGTGGTGGCGGAAGACGTATCACACGAGCTGAAGTTACCCTTGATAAAGGTAGATCTTGGAGACTTGCCAACATAAGATACCCAGAGGATGACTACCGCAACGCGCCTGAAGGCGATACTCTTTACGGGGGACGTGTCGACATGTGGTGGCGTGAGACATCTTTCTGCTGGTGCTTTTGGGATCTTGACATTCCTATGGATGAATTGAAGAGTGCAGACGACATAATGATGCGTGCTATGGACGAGTCTATGAACGTGCAGCCTCGAGATATGTACTGGAGCGTACTGGGCATGATGAACAACCCATGGTTCCGCATCGTGATTCACAAGGAGGATCATGCGCTTCGCTTCGAGCATCCCACTCATGCTACCCCGAAGATCAAGGGTTGGATGGAGCGAGTCAAGGAGGCTGGCGGTAACCTTGCCAACGGCTACTGGGGTGAGAAGGCACCTGGTGAAGTTCAAGAGATCGTGGTAAAAGAGCCTGAGAAGCAGATCTGCATGACCAACCCTCAGATCAAACGAAAGATCAACATAGAAGAGCTCAAGGCCCACAGTGGTGAAGAAGAGCCTTGGTTCGTTGTCAAGGGCGAAGTATACGATGGCACTCCTTACCTCTCTGATCACCCTGGTGGTGCAGCATCAATCTTTGGTGCCGCTGGTCAAGATTCCACTGAAGAATTTATGGCCATTCGTAAGTCCCACCTAATCATACCAAGTCCATTGAAAAGTCCACTAAGATTTGCCTCAGACAGCGAGAATGCAAAATCCATGCTCCCCACATATCATATTGGCACCCTCGATGAAGAATCCCGTGCCATTCTCAGTGGTGATGCTACCAAGACGAACGACGACGCAAATCGAGAAGTATTCCTCCAGTCTAAGATATGGAGCAAGGCTATTCTCGATAAGAAGACATCCATCTCACCAGATACAAAAATCTTCTCCTTCAAGCTCAACCACGACGATCAGAAGATCGGCCTCCCCACTGGCCAGCATCTTATGATGCGTCTCCGCGACCCTGCCACACGCGAGGCCATCATCCGTTCATACACACCATACTCCGACGGCTCAGATTATGGTCGTCTGGATATTCTTATCAAAATATACTATGATACTCCCCAGCGCAAGGGCGGTGTCATGACACAAGCACTCGATACCCTTCCCATTGGCCACTGGGTTGACTTCAAAGGACCTACGGGCAAATTTGTCTACCACGGCAATGGGCTCTGCACAATCAATGGCAGAGAACGTCGTGTTCGTCGATTTATCATGGTCTGTGGTGGTTCTGGAATCACTCCTATCCGCCAAGTACTCCGCGCCGTCATGCATAATCCTAAAGACACGACGCCCTGTCTGGTCTTCAACGGCAACCGGAGAGTTGACGATATTCTGTGCAAGGAGGAGCTCGACGAACTTGAGGCAGCAAACCCTTCAAGATGCCGAGTCGTCAATGCCCTCTCTGATCCTCCACCCGAATGGAATGGCCTCAAGGGTTTTGTGAACCAAGCCCTGGTTCCTGAACAAATAACTCTACCTAAGGCAAGCGGCGAGGGCGACGACTTGGTGCTTGCTTGTGGGCCTCCACCGATGGTTAAGGCCGTCGAGGCCTCATTTCTGGGCATGGGTTTCAAATCCGATGATTTTGTGTTCTTCTAAAGAATCTTCAGGCGACGATCGAATGGTCAAAGTGGACTGCTTACGTACTTAACGATGTTTCTTTACATGGAGGCGTGAGGAAAATAGCGTTTAAAGGATATGGTATTTTTGGGATTCCTTGCCAGCTCTATAAAATAAGAGTTTGAGTAACGTACAAATGAATAAACAGTATGCTATACATGCTTCTACAACCAACTCTGTGCATCTTTGCAGACAGGCTATCCTTGAGCAATATCAAACTGAAAAGGGGCTCCTAGTCATAACATCGTAACAAGGTAAATAAAACCGTTGTACTCAAACGAATCAATGAGGGTCCTATCAATCAATGCCCACCCTCAGAACTACTTTCAGCACCGCCCTCGGATCCGTGGCCAGTTGGGTTTGGATAGTAGTACGCCGCAACAGCGATGGCGATGTAAAGAATGATGAGTAGAAAGCCTTCCAGGTAGTTGCTCTTCTGATCTTGGAGGAATCGACCAACAGTGAGAATGGCGAGGATGAGCATGACGAGGTCGAAAACTGCAAAGTTGAGATCAAGACCCTTGTTGAGCCCCCAGCTGACAACGACGGCTAGAGGGGCGTTGAAGAGAGCAGTTTGTAAAGTAGCCCCAAGCACGTGGGACATTGCCAGGTTAATTTGGTTATCCCAGGCTTCATCGATGGCAGTCAAGTGTTCCGCAAGCTTCTCAACAAGTGGAACAAGAATGAGACCCATGAATGCGTCGCTGACATCGCCCCTTTCGATGACGTATTCGATCTGCATAACGAGAATAACGGCCGTCCATGCAACAAGACCCACGGAGATGACCAGAGCGATGATGCACTCAGTCAGAGTAAGCTTGGCCTTGGCTTGGTCCTTGTGCTTGTCTCGATCATTGTGCTCATCCTGTTCGAATACAGCGGCGTAAATACCATGGTGAGTTCGAGCCTGATAAAAGACATATACAAGGTAGGCGATGATCAGAAGAACCGAAATGATGCGCGAGATTTGGAGCGTCCTATGATCGAGGTTTGCGGCGGTAAGTGACTCGCCATTGCCAACACCATACTCGAAGACAGTAGGAAGGGCAAGAACAACACCACTATGAATCAGTCAGTTGTTGAACAAGGGGGGGGGGAATGATCCGGAGAGTGGCTAAACTGACGCAGTTAGCAGTAGACCGCTTCCGGCTTCGCTGATAGCCTCATTGAATTCCTGTTCTTCTTTCAAAATGCCACCAACGAAAAAGCAAGCACCGAGGCATAGTAGCATGGTGGCAAGAATTGAGCCCATGATGGCAGCCTTGATAACGAAAAACATATCCTTGGAAAGAAGAACCATGAAAAGAATGATTTCGACGATAGAGCCAATGCTAGAAAGGAACATATCAGTTACTGTTTCTCGAACTTGGATCCATAAGGAACATACGTGATCTCGAGAAGGACGCCCAAGACATGAGGCAGCTTTCGTGAAAGCTCCTGACCAGCAAAGCCGATCAAGTTGGCACACGGCACCATGGCGATGTAGGCCAGCGCGAAGATGGTGATATGATTATTGGGCATGGCATCTGATACGCGTGAGTCAAGTCCACACAGGAGACAAGATGCTGTCGGCGAAGACTTACAGCGAACAGCAATTGCAGCAGGAACAAAAGGCCAGAGAAAGTTGCAAAGCAAACTGGCTCGGCTGGTTGATCTGAAGGAGATCTTGGAAAAGTGAATAGGATGGAAGCCCTTTCGGCCACTCTCGCCCGCAGGCTTGATGTATCGAGACATTTTGCCGTTGCCGTGATTTCTCTTCTCCCCTTTCTTGTGTTCGCTAAATGTGTTTGGAACTGGGAGAGTACGGTCGTCGGATGATACTTGTCGCATGTCGGGAGAGTTGTATGAGCGATGTCGATGGGAGCGCGAAGAGGAGCGATGTCGAGGCATGTTGGCTGCCTTTTGTACCTTGTGTTCACTTCAGTGCAGTACACTACTAAGGTAAGTAGGTACACTACACTTCAGGTATAGATAGTTTTCTCAAATTTCCGAGAGAGAAGGGTCGAGACCAGGGACTAGGACCTGGGGGCTTGTGGGAGGGAGCCAGCTGCCAGACCGCCCAGCGTATACGGACGGATAGGATAATGTGTGT
Source organism: Fusarium gaditjirri (assembly GCA_013266175.1). Classification (NCBI taxonomy): domain Eukaryota; kingdom Fungi; phylum Ascomycota; class Sordariomycetes; order Hypocreales; family Nectriaceae; genus Fusarium; species Fusarium gaditjirri. The sequence goes on along the minus strand of JABFAI010000157.1, from coordinate 120,147 downwards.
TTTACTTGGTACGGTTGGAGTGGTTAGTAGACATGGAAATAAAAGGGGGAGAGAGGACCAAGCGCGTAACAAAAGAGGGAAGGGATATCTATATCTTACCTGAAGGTAGTTATAAATATGGGAGAGAGAAGAGGAAAGCACTGCTGTAACAAGGCACTCTCCTCTAGGTACTAGGTACTACCTACCTAGGTACTACCTTATAGGTACCTTATTCAATGCATTGCTCCATGTTTCACACCTCTCGGCAGACCTAACCCCCCTTGAGATCTCTTGACACAAATCTCCCAGTAAATAAAAAAGACCCCTTGACCTCAAGAGCCAATGAGAGAACTCCAGCATGACGAGGATGCGGTCACCCACAATGCTTGTGCCCTGCCAAGTTTCGTCTCTAGCAGGCCAAGCCGGGCCCAACCGTTAATTTTCGGGGGAGACATTGCTTGGCAGTGCCTTGAATCTCACCCTAGTCCAGCTACGTCACGTCACTGGGTAACCGCTGTCCAGACGACATCATTGTACAGAGCAGAGCCAGATATTCCGTTGCTGATAGCTGGCATTTTCCTTACCATAAAAACCAGACCCATCACACACTCTCACTCGTCTGGCTCTAGCCGTCATACCAACAACGGTGGCCTACGTAACTAACTAGTACCATTCAAATTATTCTTGTTTTTATCCTTATTTCATATCCTTCACACTTTACCCTTCCGAGGTCTAGACCCAAGCCATCTTACCCCATACAGGCCACCTCAGCAACACCAAATCACACCCTAGACGCTAGATTTGGAAAAAAGCTTGTTCATCAGCCAGACAGGGGCATCTATTCTGTGATCCCCTGTGCCGGTTTCCCGTCTACCGACATTCCCATTCAGACACCCATTTGCTCTGATTTGACGCCCAAAGGAGGCTTCATATCGAATTTACAAGCCACTATGCAAACCCTCTTTTGCTATCTGTAGTTCCTGTGTAATATTCTGAAACACAAATGACAAAGCTGGCGGCCTCGCTCTGATTGTGCAGCTAACACTATCAACCTGAGCAATTTCCGGCACCGTTGGTGAATATCACCATATTTGAGCAGGCAATGCAGTAGAGGAAAGAATCCAAGAACCTTGTACGCTTATGATAGCAAGAGGACTGCTACTAGAGCCAGACAATATAAATTGTACATATCCCGGGAGGTGGCGACAAGTAACTATTCGACAACATTAGACAGGGCTTCCCTCGGCTCGTCCACCATTCAGTTGAGTTGTGACCATCCCAGCGACCCTGCACTGAAGCATGTATTGCTACATAGTCGATGTATGTGGTTTGATGGAGGTAATGTTTTGCCATGGATGAAAGGCACCATGACTTAACTCGGGCGAAAACAACTTCGGGATTTGACAGCAGAAGTACACCCTGAAGGATAAGTCGATCTAAAATGGCTTGAAGAGTTGAGAAGAAGACGAAGTTTAAGTGTGAACCATACATAAGAGAGACTAGGGATCTAGATTCGTTTCTTGGAACGAATATAGGTATATACTAGGGGACGCAAGTGAATCCGTTGCCAAGTCAGTCGTAATTGAGCTAATCAACAAAATGACAGCGATAGCGGCATGTAAACCTAGACCTAATGTTGTTCTTTATTCGTTGGTATCGATGATGTTACGGTTCTCGAAGGCTGCCTCTTTGGCCCGGTACGGAACAGGTTCTGCCAGAACAACTGTTTCAGTACCTATGGGAATGTTTAACTCTGGTCCCATCGGTAGTGACTCCATATCAATCTCGACGTTCAACAGAGCTTTGAGGATCACTTGACTGCCCGCTTTGCTCATCACTTCGTTCGCTTGCTTGCACAACTCTGATGCCACACATTCAACACAACCTCGCTCACAGTGGCAGTCTTCGACCCGCTTCAACGCATCCCTTAGCAGCTGGTCGACATGGTCAAATGCTTTCGTGCTGATACCTGAGCCTCCTGCACCGCCTTTGGCATCGTAGAATGTCAGCCGTGCTGGTCGCTTCCGCTGTGATTCCTGTTTTGCGAACTCTTTCACCGCCGTCTTACACTCTGTTCGTACATCGCCAGGCATGCTGATAACAAAAGCTGGCAGTAGACTCATAATGGCATGCTCGGCAGCATGAATCGCTGCGGCAATATGAAGCCGTCTCTCTTGGAGAATGCTCATCGCCTTCTTAGGCACATCGAGCCACATTCCCTTACTGAAACGTATGACTGGTGGATTATCCACCTGTACCGCATCCAACACTCGGTTCTTCTTGTCGACCTTGAAGAATCCAAACACGTTTTGCTGGATCTTGATTGTTCCATAGTAAGCATGCGACCGAGAATTCGAGATTGTTCTGATGGCCTCTGTCTCCGTAGGATCGATATCAGTATAATCACGCTGAATAGTTGTCCACTCAACCTTGACCCTTTCCACTTTGGCCATTCCCTTGTCAGGCTGGAAATCTCGTACAAGGTAGGGATTACCCTGGTGAAGAAAAATGGCTCCATCATAAAGTGTAAAAGTTGCTCTGGAGGCCTCCAGCTCCTCCAGGACAACATTCCGGCCGTTGGTGATATCTATGATGGCAAAGTGGTCGTCTTCTGTGTCTCGTATAGCGACATACTTTGCAGGGACAGGGCGAAATCGATCATGGCAATGATAAAAGCCCATGTCATCTTTTATTAAGCGCTCCATGCAAATCTTCGGTAAGTCTTTGCCAAAATATTTTGCATCGTCCTTTGGGCGTATTGGCATTTCATATGCCGCGCATTGAATGTGTCCTTCACGCACAAGCATGTTCTCCAGATCAACTTGCAACTCGCAATTGGGCTTTGTAAATAGCTCGTCTGGATTCTGCATGTAATGCTGGTCTGTAGCAAATCCGTCACCAACCAATATCGAAAGTGAATCCTTGTTGCGGCGGCCAGCACGGCCACTTTGCTGTCGCAGGTTGGCAATCGTGTAAGGGAATCCCCACGTCATGACACAATCAAGGGAGCCTATGTCAATGCCGAGCTCTAACGCAGTGGTTGCGACAATTCCGAGCAGTTGACCTTGAAACATTTCAGTCTCGATCCTGCGGCGATCTTGTGCCGTGTAGCCGCCGCGATATCCCATCACCAGATTGGTACATTCAGGCCGCCCCAGGTTCTCGAGCTCCTGCTTGATGGTGCTCACGAGCAGCTCGCATTGTGCTCGGACTCTGCAAAACGCAATGATCCTTACACCTCTTAGCATCAGGGCACAAAACAGGCGTGCGCATTCAAACTTGGTGCTGCCACGGCCAGATGCAGGATCGCCAGGGTCTTTATACGGAGTGTTCCAGCACAGAAACTCCTTCCGTCCTGATGGAGATCCATCGTAATCTATTAGCTGGACGTTTTCTATGCCGAATATGGTTTTGAAGTGCTGCTCTGGGTTCGCAACTGTAGCAGAACATGATATAAATTTGACGCGCCGGTTTCCCACGGCGGCACAAATTCGCCTCAATCTTCGCATGATGAAGGACATGTGAGAACCCATTTGACCATTATAATAATGCAACTCATCCACTGTTGGCGTTTAGTACGCGTATAGAAAGTATAAATCAAAGGAAGCGCTTACCGACGACATATTTCAAGTTCTTCAGGTAAGATCTCCATCGTTCTTCTTGGGGTAATATGGTGATGTGAAGCATATCTGGATTAGTAAAAATGATTCTTGCCTGCTCTCGAATCCTATTGCGCTCATTCATTGGAGTATCCCCATCAAAAGTCTCTACCATAGTCTCTTCAAGACCAGGCATATACCTCATCATCTCTTTCAAGCTCCTTTTCTGGTCCTGAGCTAAAGCTTTTGTGGGAAAGATGTACATTGCTCTGGAGTTGTAGTCCTCTTCGAGGGCACGAATGACCGGGATTTGGTAGATCAGACTCTTGCCAGAGCTTGTTGATGTTGACACTACAACGTGTTTGCCATTGTGGAGACTGTTGAGAGCCTCTGACTGATGCGCATAGAACTGTGTGATTCCCTTGGTGTTGTATAGAGCATTTACCAAATCCTGGCTCAAAAGAAAGTCAAGATCCCCATACACAGCCTCCTGCTTCTCAAATACTCGATGTCCATCAGGGACAATCTGCCCAGTATACCAGGGGCTCTCCTTGAGCTCCTGTACGATTTCTGGCATGGTCTTTCGTTCCTTTGGTATGCTTTCTGGTATCGAATCGGCTGCCTTCTCCGGGGAAAACTCTTCTTGGGCAGAAGGGGCCGGGATGTATGCCTTTGCTTGTTCTTTGAGAGTTTCAAGTGGATCAATCCCATCATCGGAGCAGTTGTTGAGGAAGACATTAATAGCATTGGTGAATCTTTGGTTACGCCTCTCGATCAGATTGGTCATCTGTTTTTGGCTGAAAACAGGCATTCTCAGCTGCTCGTCTCTCAATTTTCGGTTCGGCTTCGTTGGCTCGCCAGCCTTGCCTGGGACTTGTCTCTTCAGATCGCCATCGATGAATTCGAGAAAAAGGACTTCTCGTCTTGCAGGTTCAAGATCTCGATCGTGTTGTTTGTCAAGGCTGTCCATGCCAGTGTACCCGCCTACTGAAGCATCATGCGCGGGAGCCTGAGACCTGAATGATTTGCCAGTTCGGAAGACTTCGTCTCTTTCAGTGCCTTTGACATCAAGTTGCAGCATATTCTCGTCGACATATGCAAAGAAAAGACCTTCAGGACGAATCGCCACCATGGAGGCAATCTCATCGATCAATAGTTCCCGCTTGATATGGGCTTCAACAGCAGACTTTATAGTGTCAAATGTCGTGGCGAGATGTTTTCGAGTGGTACAAAAGGTGTAGACAAGATTGAGAGCTCGATGCGTTCGTTCAACCTGCTTAAACTCTTCTGGCCATTCCATAGCGCATGGCACTACTACACTGCTGGCTTCTTTCTGAAGTGCCGGCCGTGCTTTTCCTCCCTTTCCTCCCCGTTTGGATTTCGAGCTGCTCGACTGACTTGAAGTCGGACTCCTGGCTGTTGAGTCCTCGTCGCCATCACGCTTGCGTTTTGCTCCTGGCAGTGAATATCCTGTGCTAGGACCAGTTCGGTCTGATATTTCCTCGCGTTTTTTCATGTCATCGCTGGAAATTGAAGAAATGTGCGATGCTCGGCTGAACTCATGACAAGATGAAAGCCGTTTCAATATGTGAAAGTGGCGACGTCATGCATTGCTCGAGTCGCGAAATTGATGCCAAATCACGTGCACTAATTATAATATCACCAACAGCCAAATATAACGAGCAATCAGAGCTTGACAGAAATGCAGATAGTATTGTTTCAATCGAAGCGTGTTTATTTGTGCGAATATGACTACATGGCCAGCACACGGCTGCAACACCATCTCCATCTACCTTCTCCAGTGTCCAGGACTTATACGGATGGCTTCCCAGAACCATTGTTAAGACACAGCAATGCTCCCCAAATGATAGCTATGTATACACGATTCTATCCATGGTTCTGTGCAAAAGCCAGAAAGCGAATAGGCTCTCACGGTGCATCGTATCAACATGTGTGCTCCAAGCTGGGCACGACTGTGTATCCTTCTAGTCGCCTGCCCTGCTTGCCATTTGCATAAACGACATCTGGCCAGGCTGGCTCCCCTCATGTGTCAATGCAAATCCCCGTTTGCGATTCTATCAGGGCTTGAGGCAGGGCATCGCCTCTTTATGGGGGTTTAACAGCTTTGTAAAAGCTTTCCAAACAGTGGCTAACTGTTCTGGAGTTCTTTTTGGATGACTCCAATCTCATTCATGAAAAGCTTTGCGTTAGCAGCTGACATCTACATGACATTTGTCAGTTCCAAGTAGCGTAAAGGAAATTCAAGGCATTGCGACTTACTCTCATTGTGATGCTCACAGGTTTGGATTGTTCACCCTCAAAAGCAGTGAAGAGAATGCCAACAGATTTCAATGAAGCCTTTTCTTGGAATTTCATGGCGGCGACAAGTGCTGTGTTCAAAATAACTCGATGCGTCTGATCTTGGCGCATGATGAGACGGGCAACCTTGTGACCTTGGGATTCTCCTGCGACCTCCTCATCCACTTCCAAAGCGGAAGCATCGAATGATCCAGGGATGACAGCGCCGTTTTCGTCGTACTCGACACAGGCCTGGGGCACATTAATTTTGAGCATGCCCGCACCTCGTTCTTTCCAGCCGGCCTCTTTGTCGTGGTAAAACATCTTGGCTCTCACAGAAACAACCGTCGCCTCGCCGGCTTCGCCATCGTTGACCTCGACTGGTAACCGTTAGTACTAAATTAACAAATAAATAAATAAATAAATAAATAGGCAACTCGCTTTTCTGCAACTTAAGCTTCTTTTTCTCGTCGGATTCCTTCTCTGGCGAAACAGCACGTTCGGCTTCAGGAGGTTGCTCACTCTCCTCTCTTTCTTCGTCTTCGGATTCACCCTCCTCGGATTCGCTATCCGGGGCGCCAAATGGCTTCGCAGGTTTCTCGCTCTTGAGGGGCTCCGCACCAGGCGCGGCAAAGCTCGAGAGGGGTTTGGTACCCCCCAGAGCAGATCCAAAAGTGCTTCCCCCAAAGGGGCTTCCGTTGCTTCCAGTCGATAATCCTGCAAAAGGCGACGCCCCTCCTGAGCTTCCAAAGGTCAGCTTGGGCGGCGCGGCAGGCTGTGATGTTGTAGATGAGGGCGGAGAAGCAAACGAGCTCAGCGAGGGCTTGCCAGCAGCGAGTGACCCGAACGCACTTCCGCTCTGAGAGGCACCAAGTGAAGCAAAGGGCGATGTCCCGGATGACAGCTTGCCAAAGCCAGACGCCGCGAAAGCGCTAGCAGATGTTTGTCCTTGGGACTTTTTTGACGGTGATTTGCCCGCTTCGGTGTCTTTAGCCGCTTCGCTGGAAGCAATCGTTGATAGCTACAAAGGAAGAATTAGCCCAGCCCATATATCTTGGTGAATACAACTGCAGTTAGCATACCAAGTCTGTATCTTCGTCGCGATGTCGCTTCTTCTCGGGCTCGGTTCGTAGAGCTCTATCCTTGGCCGAGTCCGATGATGCTACACTGTTCGCATCGTTTTCCTCAGCATCTTTACTTCCCTCTAGTTGGTCATGCGCGCGCTTCTTCTTAGGAGAGGCGACTTGCTCCTTCAAGTCATTATCGGGCGCATCCGATGTGTTGGCAGCATCTTCTGGACCAGACGTTGGGGGATCAGAGATAGAGGATTGCTTTAGTTCACGGCGAGTAGCGCGAGTCTCTGCATCTTCCTTGGTCTCGACGTTGAGAGGTTCGTTCTTGGGACTGGCATCGGGAGCGTCGTCGGCCATGGCGTTTAAAGGCTTGGTGTGATGACGGCAGATTTAGGACGATCAACGACAAGAGGATTGGGTTTGATAAGGGGAGGGCGTGGGACTTTGAACGCAGAGTTTATAGCTAGAGAAATAGAGCACGGCATATAAGGTCTGCGAATCACGAGTGGTGTATGAACAAAAAGATGCGCTGGCCTCGGAATCAGGCTGGGCGCAGGTTGTCTGAGTTGGGTTACTCTTCGATGTTGGAATCGAAGGTTGAGTTGAGCGCTGCGTGGAGCCAATCAAACACATGCAGAGGAGCCAACGTCAAAGTAACCAGAGCTAACCTAGACACCTGAGCCTGCCTTTGCCTACCTACTGTAGCTAAGGTATTCACCGCCAGCCTGGCGCCAATGTCCACGCCAGCAGGAGGGGTAACAATGGAGGATCGAGATTGGACGTCATTTTTTCGATTAAACAAAGACAAATGGATCACTGACTGTCGGGGAAAATGTGAAACGCCCAAAAAGATTGCATGTACCTCAGGCTGGCTTTATACTGAAACTTGACCCTTAACCATGACTTTTGTTCCACCTTAAACAAAACCTTGACTGATCTTCAGATGAATCAAAGCCCGCCAGTTCATGGTGCTTCTGGTTCGGGAGCAGGGATTGTAGCCTTGCTTTAGGTTCAATTGTCACACGACAAACAAGTTCATGAATTATTCATTGCATGATTCGTAAATGCAGGCCCATCTCATGTTATCAGCCTTTTCATATGCCCAGAGATCTCTGCATCTAGAATAGGATAGGATCAAATAGGACCCAATGGCTTGGTACCGTATCTCCACGTTAATCGCGCCAGGATCTGTTCCCTTTTGGGAAAACAAACAAACTGCCATATTCGACAATAATAAAAGTGATACATATTTGCAAAGAACAGTTCAAGAGCCTTGGAAATCAGTCCATGACACCACTCCATCACCGAAACACTCAACACCGCAGTTCTAGTCGGGCTCTGATTCGTTTCAAGTAAGAATACATCAGTCTAAATCAACTCTTTTAACCACTCCGTCTTTTCAAATCGCAGCGACGGAATACGGAAATCCGTTCCCTGGTTACAAACCTGGACCTAGCTAATAAAGCACAGACAGCCAAGACCGAGATAAAAGACAAGCAGAGGGTACACTGCAATAGCTACTCGGTTCTTGACAACTCCGCTGCCACCTAAAATGCTGACACCAGCAGCCAGAGACCAGCTGATCAGGACGATATAGATGGGAATGCGAGCGATCCAGTGAAGGCCCAGAGCAGACATCATAGCAGCAAGAACCAGAGGGAAAAGCGTATATCCGATGATGCAGACGCTCTGAGCGAAGGAGCTTTGAGCAAGTTAGCGAATGTCACATAAGCAGACCCAGATAGCAAAACATACATGTTACCACCCAACAGTTTGATCTGCAGCGTCACGACAGCCTCACCGAGCCAAATCATGGCAAAGACACCACTGAATACAGCATCGCGCTGCTCAGATCGAGCGGTGATACTCAAGAGAACACTTAGAAGTAGGCAGAAGATCAGAGGACCCCAGAGATCCCAGTCGCGAAGACCAGGAGTCATGTTGCTCTGGAGCAGAGCCTCAGCATCAACCATACGGCTCGCCAGTCCAGTGAGTTCTTCCCTTGTCCCTGAAAGACCAGCGCCGCGGATGCTGGAGTAAGCGCCGCGTAGACCACCCTCGTTATCAAACATGGTGCCGCCCAGGAGATATCGCGGGTAGAGCACCTCCCTGAGCTTTGCCCAGACAGCGAGCAGGTCGCGGCGCAGTGTATCCCACACGGACTCGTCAATTGTGTTCTGGGGAGCTCTCCGGTCTTCTCCGGGGATTCGCGAGGTCAAATAACCTTCGTTCAACGGTCGCGATGATGAGCTGGAGCCAATGTTGCCTGTCAAGGGCTGACGGGCATTATTGGTCGCAAGAGGGTCGTCGAAGTCGTTGAGATCGGCTGGACATCGGTCAGTTTCCACGGAGCGTAAAATAGAACTTTGTATGTTCTGGAAATCGTAGGGATCCAGTGGGCGATCTCTTACCATCATCAGGGTCGATCAGGTCGTCCTCATCCTCCAAAGGTGGGTTGGCATAATGCCCTCGAGCGCTGGAAGCTGACATGATATAAGCTTGGTGTAGAGTTTTCGCTCGATTTGAAAAATCAATTATGCAATGCGCACTGGTGGCGATAGTACCGTGGCGATCTTTCCGGCGTCACAGAGAAGTCGTGGCTTCAAAAGTGTGAAAGCTGGTGAATATGAAGCTGACGTACGTATCTCTAGGTAATAACGGCGAAACTTCCACGGTCGCCTCTCTAGAAACGACCCCTTGATGAAAGGTGGCCCAAGCTTCCCTTTCACTACAGCCAATCACAGCGCCGTCCAATTCAGGTACGGGCAAGGGGGCCTCTCAAGGGCGAAGCCATTTCAGTTAGATCCCTCGAATGACAGATAATACCTACTGATTAAAATACGAAGTTGCAATACGAGAAACGGAATAATTTGTTTGGGGGGCAAGGAAAATAAAAATATATTAAACACCTTCCAGGGTTTTCCTAATTGTCTGACGATTCCAGCTACGCCATCTCATTTCTCCTCACTACTACAACTCAGAGCTTCTTCAAGGTTGAGAACAAACAGAAACATGGAAGCCTACTGCAGCTACTGAGCTCTTTGAGTTGCAGGCAGGGTCAAAGCTCATTAAAAAACACACCATTCGACCACTTCCACTCTCATTGCCTTTGTTCAATATTTCATAATCAATAATATACGCCTCAAGAGTACTTTCCAACAAGCCCTGCCTCGAACGGCATCAACGCCATCCGTCTGTACGATTATGGTGATCCTCGGCTGACGTGGTGGGAACTTGAGGGCTTCCAGGCCAATGCTGTCCATCGCTCCACTGGCTTGAATCTTGGTTCACTGAAGAAGCCGCCATGTTGGAAGGATCCTGATGGTGTTGACGGCTGTTCTGGGCAAATGCCTCTTGATTGCGCTGATTAGCCGATGGTTGTGAACACCATGGATTGCCATGCCCATTGGTTGCATGGTTCTGATACCCCAGACCAGCCGTACTGTAGTCTGCTGTTCCTTCCATCAAAAACTCAGTTGACACCGAGTCCTGCTGGTGGAGCGATGGCTGCTGTCGTTGGGCCTCTTGAGCCCATCGTTGAGCAGCTTGGTTGTAAGGCCCTTCGTATGAGGCGTCTCCCGCTTCAGGGTCCCATATAGGAAGACCGTCAGGAGGTTGAGCCTCTCCTGACGGCTGACCATGACCATAAGATGCTAAGTTTCCGTTGATACCCACAAGGGCCCAAGCAAATACAGCAACATCTCTAATGGATTGCATGAGCTGGTCCATAGGCGGCCCACCGGCAGCATGGATATCACTTCGCAGTGGCATATGGTGCGGGGCATATGGAGCTTGGAAATTGTGAACAGTCTCGTGAGGATATCGGGGATACACAGGTTGTTGCGCCCAAGGAGCAGCAAAAATACCGTGGTCGAAGGTAGAAGGAATTTGGGGAGGCTCAACACTGGGAATCTGAGGTCTTGCTCGGCGGAGGATGACGACAAGACCGTCTGAGGTACATGAGACAACCGCTTCCAACTCGACAGAAGGTCCCAAGTGTTGTGCTGGACGGCTGCGCGGTGTGCGTGCTTGGGGTGCGTTGTCCTCAGGAGGTGATGGCGACTGTGGTGTGAGAGGAGTCTCATAACGAGTAGCTCGTGAGCTAGAACCCAGAGCATTGGAGCTCGTAGTGCGGGACTCGCCTGACGTCTCGTTGGAAGCAATGCCATCCTGCATATCCACGTCAGGTTCTATCTTAATGGAAGGGCCTGCTGAGCCCCGGTGGGAGTTGGAGTTCGAATCAAGATCCATGGCACCATCCAATTTAACACCACCTTCCTCAGAATCACTTGAGCGGCGGCTTTCGGCACGTCGTTGATGGCTTGGAGCCATCAAGTTGCTTCCAGATCCATTCTGGTCTGTGTACGGACTGTTGGTGGCAACATTTCTAAGGTGACGATCCCCCTCGCTTTCATCTTGTCCATCAACTCCATCAATTGCCAACTCCCCATCGGCATCGCTGTCTTCTTCCTCGAAGTCTTCGGGTCGTCGCGGATCGCGAGACCAGAATCGCAAGTAAGCAATGGAATCGTTGGCTTTTGCACTCTCAATGCACTTGAGTGCATCATCCAAGCAGGTCTCTCGAATGCATTCATAGAAGCTTTTATGCTGAACTTGGTCAGCAGGAACCCCGAGGATGGAGGCGACAGCATCGGTTGCAAACATAATAGTCAATGTTCTAGTAAACCGATTAAGGATAAGAGCAGCTCGGGGTTCACGCTCTACAGGTGGCAACCTGAACTTGGGGGACAGATGTTGCAACATGTGATATCGTGGGTCTCGAGGGGAGCGTGAGAAGAGACGCCGGACTTGAGGTGCGTCCAGAGCACGTCCTATGTTATGTTAATTTATGCAAAAGGGTATATCAAGGGCACAAGGTAACTGCGGTGAACATACTCTCACTCTTGGCATCACGCCGGTAGATACTTATACAAGCAAAAAGAATGTCGTGGACGATTGAGAAGCAGCATTCACTGCTTACCCAACGACCATCTCGAGAGCGAAGACGTGCATAGTGCAGAACGGCAGCCTTGTCCAGCAAGATGCCGCGACTATGGACGGATCGTGCATATGGGATTTCATCCGGATGAAAGAACTCGAAAGCAGACTTATTGACGACGTCCTGTGGAGAGTATCCAAGAATTTCAAAGATGGAATCAGACGCGTAAAGGATATTAGCGTCCGGGTGTAAATCTGGGCGAAAACGGGTTAGTGAAGGTTTGGGAGATGAGAGACTGAGACAGAGATAACTCACTATGTATAGTCAAGAAAGTATGCTCCATGAAGATGGCGGTGCAAGAGCAGCGAGCTCCGCAACGAATTGACCTGATAGTAGAGTTCTAGTTGAAAGCAACAGATAGCGGTAAGCAAGCAGGGCGTGTCCAGTGAATGTTGGCTAATACCAATCAATGGCCACTGGAGAGGCAAATACTGGATGACAGTTCGAGATCAGAGTTTAATCGAGTGCACGAAGAGACTCGACAGCGTATCAATCAGAGTCGAGGAACAGAAGAAGTGATTCAAGTGGGCTGAAGGTCTCCCACCATAGATAAGTCAGTCTAACTCGCTAACTTGAGATAGTGTCTTTTGGCGTCAACCGCCAGAGTGGATCTAGTCGCAAGTATGTGTGAGACTTTGTGATCTAGAGGCGGGTAGTGGACGATATCTTGGATGACAGGGCACGGACGTGGTAATCAAGTCCGAGGCCCGAAGTGATATGGGTTTTGGGGACTAGATAGGGACTAGAATGGAAGTGCAATGTTTGGGAGTTGTTCAAGATGAGGCAATTGTTGATCTGGTGATACAGATCACGAAGCTCTGGGGGAGAAACTGAGGCTGACAATGATGGACAAAGCCGGAGAATACTTTGGTTAAGTAAAGGGATGCTTGGGCACTGAAATACTTAGCAGTCATAGATTTCTCTCTATGGTGCCTAAGAGCACTGAGGAGATTGAAGAATGAAAATAAATTGAGTTGCTGCTGCTGAGATGAACAAGTGCGGGCAGCACAGAGATATATAAAAAGAGACCAAGAGATGGCTGTCAACTGTGAACCAGGGTTGTGCACGAATACAGTCTAGGGACATGGCCTCCGGAGCAACGCACATCCGCGAATGGGGAACTCAACAAGTGTTGTCTGCATATAGGTGAGGCTCGACAAAAACAGGGAGTGAAAAGTGAAGGGGGAAAAAAATATGAAAAATGAGATTCTCCTCTGGGCTTAACCGGGGGCTTGACGAGTCAAGTTGGTTGGTTGGTTAGTTAGTAGGTCTGCGATGTATATGTTTGCTGTTTAATAAGAAGAGTTTGCCCACACTCGACGTCACAGCTGAAAGATTTGTTAGCCAAGTGCTCGACTATTGTTTGAGTCAATCCCTGGTTCTCTGAGTTGGGTTTGAGCTGTTCTTGAACCCCTTTGGACTCTAAATGATATCGTCAACGATACACTCGAGAGACAATGTCGTTGTCGAAAAAAGATCGTCATCCTCGAGTACCTCGTCACGGAGGCTTATGCACCTGAGACAAGGTTGTTTGCAAGGTATATTCCAACCCCATCACACAAAAGCTCAGGGCTAGGAGAGACACGAAATGCCACTTGCAGCAATAGTGAAGAAACCCCGAAGTTCATCGGATGCACCGTTGACGGGCGGCGGATTTACCGTTTGTATGTAGGTACAATACCTCGACTAGGGAGACTCGAAATGAGGCTGCAGTTCTGGAGGGTGGCCACGATGTGCTGCTACTGGGTTACTTGGTCTTAGGAAAAGCAAAGAAGCTCAACGCCATCCTTGATACGCAATGGCCGGGTTTCGAGAATAGAGACAACAAGAGCCTCTCTAGCCTCTCTGTCTCTTTGCTGCAGGCTTATCCGGTTGGGTAACTCAAATGAATGGAGGAAACAATTGGGATAACCAGCCAAGCCACCAACCCCTGGAAAGCTGAGCGGAAATGGCTTGCAGTCCTCACAGTTCTCATGACTCAAAGGTCCGTGCGAACTTTTGATAGGTTTGTCTGGTCTTGGTACACATTCTCCTTTTACTGTGGCTTTCTTTTTGATGGCGGGGAAAGGAATGAGGAATGACGTTGAACAGAATGACGAGTAGGATTAACGACCATCTACAGAAGAGGAATAGTTTGACAACCGCTGAAAGAGGGGTCCACAATTAATCGCCGTTCCGATGTCGAAATGACAGAGCTTAAACAAGGATCGAGCTTTTTGTACTATCAATCGAGGAATTGGCTTTGTTTTCTCCGATACTTTCCTCAATTATCACTAAGGGATAATCTGCTACTGCATAACATACAGTAGACCCCCTGAATTATCGTTAGCGTATGACAGCCTCACCAGAAATAGTAAGGATATCTTTATTTTTATTGAAAATTTATATAAGATAAATAAATAATATTTTAAACAAATAATAGAATTTTTATAAATATTATTTAATTATTTTTTATTTTTATTTTTTTTTAAAAAAAAAGTTTAATTATTTAAGAAAATAAAGAGGTTTAACTTTAATCCCTGTAACTAGGTATTCCGCTAATAATAATTCAGGGGGTCTACTGTATAACTCAGTGTTTCAAGGTGAGGAACAACTCCTACAGAATACTACAGGACTTATGCATATCCCGCTCATGACACAATTCTTTGTTGCCTCATCTATGATAGGTGGTCCACGGCATAGAACAAGGAACGCCCTATCTCTACCTATCTCTCCATGAATACTAATCTTGACACTTTTGTATGACCACCTAGGTAGGTAGTTGCTCCGCTTCGTCTGTTGTGCCACAATATGCCATGCCCCTATCCGTCTCAGCATGATGTATCTCCTCAAAACTTGACAAACCAGCGTGATTAGTAGGGAGGGAGCAGCCGTTGTTGCTTTTATGGCAACCTCGATAATGCTCTGTTCCCAAGCAGGTATCTTGGGGGGCGTTCTCATCAAAAGACCCTTGTTCTGATGGAGTGTAACTCAGACCCGGTCTTGGTGCTACTGTGGTCTAGGGGCCGAAGCCCATTCTTCAAGCGCGGGATCTAGAGGTCGTCGGTTGATGGTGCCTTTCCCGTCGCACAACCCTTTGGATAACCGACAACGGGTGGCTAGGTCATTTCGCCCTTGCTCAAGCCACAAGGGACCAGTGGGCGGATGACTTCAATCCCAGACGAGCCCATCTCTTGATGGGGTACCGTCTGATACTGCAAGATGGTCCTTGTGTCCCTCACTAGAAGGTAGACATATTTATCGGGAAGTTGTTGCGAGGACCCTTGACAACACTAGCACGTCAATGCCCGTGGTGCCATGGTGGGTGGCTTGATTTGCTCAGTTGCAAGTCCCTGGCATTTATGATCGACAACTAGGACCTCGATAGTGCTAGCGTGATGGAGGCTTGATTGGTAGGTGCTGAAGTTAGCCATCCATTCTTTGTGCATCAATGTTAGTCTGGCCCTGAAAATGTAGCCAGTAGTCACGATAATTGCAGGCTAAAAGTCTATTTGCTGAGATGATTGTGCATAGCAACCTAAATTACATTGTATATCAAAACTAGCAGATATCCTGAGCGTCATTGACAATGGAAAGCCTTCAGAGGAAGCGCTCAGCTTCTAGGTTTACCTATGACCATGGGATCATGCATCAATGCCTCACACAGGATTGCGAGACGAATACGAGGCAGAGACACGACGATGCGGGTGTAATGAGTGAGTCTGCGTCAGAATAACAGTAAGCTCCCTCCAAACACCACGTTTGGACCGGATACGATGAGATCAGGCACTCGGCTGTACGAGGTAGTGATGAGGTAGGTGAGATTCTGTACATCTCACAGCTCCGCTTTTTCGAGGTGTATGGATAACAAGATGTCCCAGCTCACGACATTCGTTTCTGTGGTGTATATCAAGACTCATACGAAGCACCACCAGGGTAGATACTATGCTATGCTCTACTTTTGTCTTTGATATGTAAGGCCACAGAGCTCTTAGACTTGGAAATTGGCATTCCTGAGGTACCAATTACGCAACTGACTTTGAGAATGACTCTGCGGTGCTGCAGGTTCTGCAGGTTCTGCAATGGAGACTGGATCCAAGATGTGAACGACATGGAACAAGAAGGATGATTGGTGATATGTAGTGCAAGAGGACGGTTTGAAAGAGCACACACAGTATTCTGCAGCCGGGAGGAAATGCTCCATGGCCATCGTGATCACGATCCATCTCTTGACATTGATAATGAGAACTAACCCAAACCTATGGAAAGCAAGTTGGTGGCCGTTGAGACGAACGTTAGGTACCTAGGTACCCTCTGATACCTTACCTAATTTCACTCTTCAGCCTATTTCTATGGATACCTTAGTAGGTACCTACTACTATAGGTACTATACTTAGGTAGAATCACATTTCAGACTGTCTGATGGTAGAGTATGAGAGGGAGCCTGAGCAAAAGTCGGAAGAATGGACTGCTTCGCCAATGAAAGCTCCCGCTCGTTGATTCAACCAACCAGAGCCTGCGCTTGCTCAGCACCCAGATCCACTCTTCATACTGGGGCCGCTCTTTCTTGTACGTAGCATCATTCAACTCGACGCGCATCGCGTTAATGATTCTTTTTCTTGATCCTGGATTTTTGACGTAAACGGCCAAGCAAGATAAATGGTGGGCTTTTTTAACTATATTATTAATCCTGATATTCGCGAATTGGACTCCAAAGAAAGTTTTGTTTGTTTCTTTTCTGCCTCCTGGGTTCTCGTCAACGGGCGTTTACTCAGTCTTCAGCCTCTCAACCTCGCATCTCAGACTCAAAGCCTTCAAGCAAGGAGACAGCATCAGGCAGGCAGGCAGGCAGGCAGGCAGGCAGGCAGGCAAGCCGTTTTTGTCTATACACCCAAAAGGAGAAAACCGCGATTCTCATCCCACCCCGTGTGCAACATTGTGAAGCCGTATCTAAGATTCGTCGCCAAAACGCAATCTTCAACGGTTACTCTTGATTAGCCAGCCAGTATGGCTATCACCGATGAGAATGCGTTTGAGCTACCCAAGCTTCGTTCCTCGTTCTCGCTAGAAGTAATGATCAACACGTCCTATGGAGTCTTTGAAACTAACAAATGCAATAGAACGATACAGAGTTTCTCGAGAATGACAACGTTGCTGGTATAACCCCCTTTTTCCCTTCCACTTACCAGTCAATGCATTGCCTTTTCTAACGCGAGAACTCTCTTTTCTGAAACACAGAGTTCTTCGATGTCAAGTTCTGTCCTTACCAGCCGCTTGATGCACAACCTGTCTTTGCGGCTATCAGCAAAAAGCATGCAAGTCTTCCCTCAGTCTGTTCAACTCTGACGTAACGAGTTCTCACATGTGCCCAGGTGGTTATCTGCACCCTATCTCAAACAGCTGACAACAACCCATGCGAAGTCCTCTCGGTGATCAGAGATGATGATGTAGGTATTGCTTAATGTGCTCTACTTGCCCATTGCGGTTTGATAACGTTGTCTAGGAGGAGGCTTCCGCATGCTGTTGTACTTGGACAAAAGATCCCGTAACAGGCGCCCCCTACCTATGTATTGGTGGAGTCGATGCCAAAGTCAAGATCTATGATGTTGTGAACGGGAAACTATACAGGGTATCCTCTATTCCAAGGAAATGCTGTACAATGACAGTCGCTGACTCTTTCTTGCTTGATTCTAGTGCCTAACCGGCCATGGAGGTGTTAGTTGATCTGCTCCAATTTGTCACGCCTTGACACAGAAACTCATTTGAAGCAGGATGTCAATGATCTAGCAACTTCGCCTGCAGACCCGTCTATTATCGCCTCCGCTTCTGGTGACACGAGTATTCGTGTCTGGAGTCTCGACCCAGTTCACGCAAACCGGCCCTGCTTGGCTATACTCGCCGGTGAAGGCCATTCATGGGATCTTCTGAGCTTGGTGAGCTTTTTACTAGTTTCAACATTGACTTCCTCCTGAATGCTGACAGTTGCTGGCAGGCTTTCCATGACACTGGCCGGTACATTTTGTCTGCTGGACATGACCAGATTATCAACCTGGTAACTATGTTTCAACAAGCTTCTGGCGGAATTTTCTAATTTATCAAAGTGGACGCTCCCAGATCTTCCCACTGAGGCCATCACAACCCCTGTCCGTGTCCACTACCCTCACTTTTCGACCTCAGCAGTCCACAGTGGTATCATTGATTGGTAGGCTCTGTGTTCATATCTGACGGTCTGGATGCTAACACGGTATAGCGTGGCCTTTTACGGTGACTATATCCTATCTAGAGCATGTCATGACAATGTTATCTCGCTTTGGAGAATAGAGGGTTTCTCTTCTGCAAATCCTCCCCCTCCCCAGAGCATGGCACCGACGGCTCAGACAACTGTTCCAACTAATTACGATGAGGCGAGCCGTCTCACACGTTCAGCGTTTGTTCCAACGATGTCTCCCCAGTGCCCTTCTCAGTATACCATGCTACTCCAGTTCCATACCCCTAACTGTGGCCCGCAGTTCTTCATGCGTTTCAAGTTACATTTTGTGCCGGACCAGCATCCAGTTTTAGCATTCTGCAATGCAGGTGGAAACGTCTTCTTTTGGGATTTCGAACGTTTGGTAGCGTACCGAGAGTTCATGGAAGTGCTCAAGGACCCAAACAGAGACAGGAGTAAACCAGTTCCCCATCCAAGTTGGATGAGGCTTGTGAAGGGTCGACCCCCCAAGACGGACTCTAATAAAGGCCGAAACGGTGGGGCCGACAAGGACATTCCGAGCGCCTTCCGAGCAGACGCCATCAGGCTGAGTGAAGAGATTGGTGATTATAACGCAGAGACTCTTGAGACCTGGGCGTCGAGGTACAGTCAAGAGGATCCTCATGAGCCATTGAAGGCACATAAGACGGAGTCTTCATCTGCCAACTTTGTGGGTCGACAGGCAGCTTGGAGTCCCGGGGGAGAGTGGTGTGTCGTGGTGGGAAGCTCGAATCAGGCACTGATCCTCCAGCGCTGGGCTAATAAGGGGTCAACATCAAGAGCATTTGCCTCTACTTCTGTATCTGTATCTGCCCCTCCGTCCGCTCCCCCATCTGCCCCTATCCAAAACGGCACGAGCTAGTATGACGGCTGAGGTATGCGTTGATCATCAACAAGACTAGAGACCTCTAATCGGTAGACTTGAGTATAGTGGAATAGAAGTATCATCCTCGGCATCACCTGAAGGGTTCAGCGCGTTCCATGCAGCTTTGTCTAACTCGCCTCCATATAAAACTATTCTCTCTAGGTGGTTTCTGGCGCTCTCCTGTTCCATTAGCCTTGCTTTCTGCCCTTCTTCGGCTTGAAACTGCGAGGCTGGGCTGATGGGAGGGACTAGATCTGCAATGTAAAAAGAGGCCATGGCGCGTAATCGAAGATAATGTTGATTCCTTGAATAAGGCATATCCTGCATCAGTGCATCCATCCTTTTTGTAATATCCTTCATGATGAATAATGCCTGGACTCGCAGCTCGTCCTTCTTGTGAAGTTTCCTCGCTTCAATGCTGTCTGTTTCGTCACTTGCAATGCTTTCATTGCTGAAAGACTCTCGGCGAGGATCTTCATCAATCTCGCTCTCCAGCCGGTCCAGGGCCAGTATGTGTTCGGCATGCGTATTGTAGATTTCGCAGCTAAACAGAGCAATCCAGAAGTCCAAGGCTGAGACGACCTTTGGAGTCTTGTAGTCATAGGGATGCTGCTGAATCAGGGCATCGAAATAGGCTTTGACCTTGTTTATATTGGCAGCCCGGCCCCATCTCTTGGTAGAATCTGTTTGATTCTCATGTGATATTCCATCTTGCTGTAATGTATCTTCCCCTTCACGCATAAGAATTTCTGCGCCTATGGCCCAGAGATCATGATGTCGAACATCGATAGGGAGACCAGACGGACGCAGCTGTAGAATAAGGCCATACGCACGAGATGCCTGGGCTATCTCCCCTCGATCAAGAAAGGAGTGAATAGACTGCAAGAGAACATCAAAATGGCCGCCCCGTTTACGGCTTGTGGATTTCTTAGACTTTGGAAGCGCTGCCTCGTCTCCTTCTGTCTCTGGGTCATCATCACTCTCAGCTTCGATAGCAAAAGCCTCATTTGATGAGATACCGCGATGTGGAAAGTCGCGTATGCGCTGTGAAGGGTTTTCATCCGTTTCTGAGAGGCCGGCGATAGCGAACTGGGCAACTAAACCAGGAGAATGGCTGAGAGGGTTGATGGAGCTTTGGGGCAATGAGCTTGGAAAATCGCCATCTATTGTTTCTTGCCGTTTTCGTTTATTTGCTCTAATTTCCTGTGAGAACGATGGCGGATCGAGTAAGGAGTCCATCTTGCGGTGGAACTATGAGTGATGTTGAGGTTAATGCTGGTTGATGTGAAGTCTTGAAAGTCTGAGGTAACTTGAGGCACAGTTTGGCCCCACCGATGTGATGTAGCTTATATCGTTACTTCGAACTGTAGAAAGACAAACACTTCGGCTGCAACCGTCTTCATACCTACTAAGCCTAACACGATGAACAAGCAGGAAGAGAACTGAATGCACGTCAGCTTAGTGAAGGCGAAGCACGTTTCAATGATACCATGACTTCACGTCCCAGTTCATCAGTAAAGAAAACTCTTAGGTTCATTTCTATTGACCCAATCAAAAAGCCCCAGCACAATCATCCTATGTACATAAATCCCCTCTACTTTTACAATTGCTTCACCTTTCGCTGCTGGCACTGTTTAGGTTCGGTCAAAGTAAGTCCACTGACCAGGGGCGGGCTTCTCCTCGAGATCCTCCCAGCTATAAGCTATTAGTGAGTAATCCAGACTGTTGAAATAATCGTCGCAACTTACACCTTGGTCTTCTCCATGGTCTCAACTAGCTTAAGCTCGCCCTCGGCGACTTGAATAACTTCCTCGATAAGGCCAGCTCCGATCTTCTGCTCGAGCTCATGGACCCTGCCGTGCGAATTAGTGTGCCTGTCCGAGTTCCAGTAATGAACGTCCAGAAATAACGTACTGGTCGGCAGTCATCTGAGGCTCATCCTCCCACTCGACCTTCTCATGATCCTCAAGAGGCTTGCGCTCTGCCCAGGTAACCTGGTCCTCTCGCTCCTTTTGTGTTCGAATTCCCTCGTACTCAGGACCCTCATCCTCTTCGCCGTTCCACTCCTCGACTCGGATATCGCCCGCCTCGTGCTTTCGGCCCACCACAAAGATCTTGTCACCGAGCTTAACAGTATGAGCCTCGCTGCCGTCAACACGGCCGCTGGCCACTCGGAACTGTGACGAGTTCTTGCTGACGAGCTCCTTGGCGCGAACCGCCCACTCGTTGTAACCTGGTGGAATCATCTGCTCGACGAGGGACATACGGTGCTTGGTGACAGCCTCAACGGATTGACGGTACATGGAGGTCTCGGGGATGCTCTGGAGCTTGCTGAGTGTGGTGCCGTACAGGTAGAGGAGGGTCGATCGGGGTGTGGCATGAGTCCAGAGACCAGTGAGGCCGGTGGGAGTACCGGCCTCTAGGTAGCGCGCAAACACACGGGCTGTTGGCCTCATCCTGGCGAGGTCAATTGCAATTACTTCGTCGTGACTTAGTTGACGGAATGGTCAGAGGAAATTGAATTGACCTCATTGGACTCTAGCCCCCCCAGCATTGACGATTCAGAAGGCACGTGTGTGTTCACGTGACTCTCCAACATCGCCATGACGGGTCAATGCCAGATCATAGGTACTTAGTATGTAGTTGTAGTCAAGGTACCTACCTATTTACTACGGTCAAGGAAAACTCAAGATTTTGCATTGACAATATGTCGCAGTGTTGCATGTTTAGCTATTGATCGAGATCATGCAGATCTAATATCGTTGAATCCATTTACACCACATCACCGGGTCTCTACATCTTGGAGCTAGCAATAGACTCATAAAGCCCAGTTGCAAGGATAAAGGGAAAAAAGAAGCCCTCAAATCTTGAGTTGGTTGATATATCAATACCTGAACCAAGACAATATCTTATACCTTCCAGACATATAACTTGGATCTTGACGTAAGAAAACTGAAAAAGAAACACCGCACGCGTTGCGTTCGCTCATATCCTGGACGTTAAGTCCGACTCGGCGTTTGCATGCCCTTAGTTTGAGCGACACATAGTTAAATCACACATCCCTTTGTCACTAACTTAGGAAGACTCCTCGCGGCTCTTTCGGTAAGCGGCCTATAGCACAACATGTCAGCCCCTTTCTACGTGTCTATGCTCAGAACCCAGAGGCACGACGCACTTCTTGCTCAGACTGGAGGCCCTCGATAACGGGGGCAAGCTCGGTGAGAATCTCATATGCCTTCTTGTGGTACTCAATCTGGGCGGAGACAAGTTCGGCAAGGTTGCGCAGGGGCTCAGGTGTGTCGAGAACCTAGTTTGGTCAATACGGTCATGCTTGATGATCAACTGTTTCGGGAATAAACTCACATTCTTCATGACACCGACGGCCTCCTCGGTCTGAGTGACAAACTCGTCCTCAGCCTTCTCGATTTCCTCCTGAGCCTCAGGGCTCAGCTCTTGCTCCTCATGAGACTGGTCGCCATGGGCATGGCCGCCCAGCTTGAAAGTGGTACCCTTGGCGTGAGCCTTGACGGCATCCAGGGAGAGGCGAGAGTTCTCAACGTTCTTGCGGGCGCGGGTAGCGAAAGTCAAGTTGGTGTTGAGGGTAGTGTTCCAACCGGCGAGGAAACGGCTCTGGACCTGGGCATCCTGGGCAAGACGAGCCTCACCAACACGCTCGCTGGCAAGCGCATACTTCTCCAGGGCGGTTGCGAGGGGGTCCTCTCCGGCACCGGTGTGGTGCTGATGGAGGAGCTGGCTGCTAGCCAGACTGGCGCGAGCGACAGCATGGCTGAATGTCTTAGGCTGAGGCTTGGCGGCAGGAGGAGCGACGAGGGCAGCCTGAGCTTCGGCGGGAGAGGTAGCAGACGAGAGGAGGCTGACCTTTTCGCTGACGGTACGACCAAGGTCCTGGAAAGTCTCCTTGATGTTAGGGGGGTAGTCGTAGGCCTCGTTGGAGTACTGAGAGCTATAAAAAGCATGTTAGATCACCAACACCCCTGGCATGTGATGGCGCAGACAGATATCCAGTGGACTTACGTCACAGCAAGCATCTTCTGGTGGGCTTGCTTGAGGGCATCGACGCGCTTCTCGAGATCGATGTAGTCAGGAGGGAGTTGGGTCTGTAGGCCACATGTAAGAATACCAGCTGCGCGATACATTGCAAAACGGCTCAACCCACCTTGTCCTCAGTTTGGCCGAACTGCTCCTTGGTGTACTGGAAGGTGCGCGAGGCAAAGGGGGTGATAGAAGCCCCAAGGTTGCTATTTGACAATGGTGAGCCTGAGATTCGATCACGGCCAGAACTTGGAGCAACAAGATTGCGCAACTGTGCTATCTTGCTAATTCCAGGGGAGCACGTACGACAAGTTCTTGCCAAGGTTGGTTCCAAAGTTTCCGAAATCCATTGTGTCGGTTTGTCCGGGATAATTGAGTATTCGATCGGGTGTTTGATACGGGGTCGATTGGAGATTTGGAGAAGTGAAAGGGGGATGTTATGTTGCGTCAGCGTGGATTGAGGCAGAAGTAGGTAAGGTAAAGGTGTAAAGGTCAGGTAGGTAGTAGCTAGGTATTTAGGTAGTTATGGTTAGAGATTATGGGAACGCTGCCACAAGAGAAATCCCCACAACAGCAATCCAGGCACTGTAGCTGACTAGAGCCCTGAGTTTTTCCCTTTTCCAGGGGCTTGAGGGGCTTACAGGCTCACCACTTCACAGTGGAGGCTGGGTCCCCTCCTCACAGTTGAGTCCAAGCATTCCAGGGCATCCATTTAAAACGGGCCCCGCCTAGGCGAGTGCAGATCTCGAAAGGTGAGGTGGCCCTAGCTCTTCTGATACAGCAAGTGGAGGAACCGATACCGATACAAAACTCACTAACAATCAGCCACAACTTAAGGGTAGCTCAGATCAGCCGCCAGCTACCGCAAGAACTAATACCTACCTAGGTAGTTTTCTGCCTACAAAGATAAGCCGCTTTGATGACGAGTCCTCTTGACGAGTCCCTTCTGCAGGGTGTTTTAACACCGCAAGTGAGAGGGTATCTATCTATCGATCAATTGATAATTGTACTGGGATATGCTAAAGATCCGATGTTCTTTTAGACTCCGTAAACATTGCTCGTTCAAAATACTTGTTCCGCCTATTCCTCTTTGAATCGTATGAAAGCTCAATACTCCCATGAGTCAATCCAAAATGTGTTTATTGTCGGCCCAAGAAGGTTCGACTCCCCTGCATACCGACTCATAATCTCGCAAAATAGGACTTTGGTTGTCCAAATTGGGTGTTGTCCAGAACATGGTCCAGTTGCACCCAGACAACTTACTTGTGCCCAGAGATCGCTCAAAATACCACTTGTTCACCGGATTATCCTTCCTACTTCTCCACGATACACCATCGGGGAGACAGCCTCGCACCATGGCGTTGAAAACAATATCAGCGCAACCACCGCTGCCCTGGCTCTTCTTCAGAACGGCGAATTTGTCTAGATATGGAACGTAGCGGCCTTGCTCGTACGCGGTCTGGTCATCCAAGCCTTCGGGTTTCTCCCATGTCAGGATGGCCCCTCCTTCATATTCTCCAGCAATGATCACACCGGCCAAGTTCTCGTTGACTCTGTTGAGATAGTCATCCACGTCCAGTTTTCTGCCAAATGAGTCCTCGATGAGATGGACCAGTCGAGGGAGGTCGATGCACTTATCGGTCAAGCGGAGTCTGGGACTTCCAGGCTTGGGCGGAACCCATGGATTCTCCCGAGGGTGAGGGAATACTCGAAGAGGCATCCCCTTTTTAAGAAGAGTCGAGCCTCCAGATGGCCCCATGGTCGGTTCCTTACCAGAATTTGTTGGTGCACGCGCCATCGGGAGAGACGACGAGAAGACGGGCTTGTCTGTGAGAAGGTTGTGCAATAGTGGATTTTTCTTCCTCCGTGTTGTTACCATACCACCGATTCCAAAGAGGGAATCAGATCCGGTAGCTCCGTTGGACTCGAATGATGTTTTCATAAGATTGGCCGCAGCGTCAGGTGTAGTAATGAGAGCAGATGAAGTATGTGGTAGCATCGCCAAAGCATCTTTAGCAAGGGCCAAATTTGCGGCATGTGCAGTGATCGAGGCGCGAAGGTCCTTATCGTCTGCTAGGGGGGATCCGTCAGGGCCCATGAGCTCTTTAAGAATCGGTCCATATTCTTGTTCCAAGTTGATGAACCGATGGGATGCCCCACGCCAGCCCGTCATTGGTATTGCCCCAAGTGGATCAAGAAGAATGATTCTCTCTACGAGAGCAATGGGTTTTGGAGGGGCAGCATCGGCCTCAGAAGATGCGTCAGTGGTATTGGACTGCACGCCCGCAAAATACCTAGTAAGAGCTAGCACGATTTGATTTGAGTCGACAGGCTGGGGCGGACGGGTCTCATCGCGGCTAACCACTGAAGGGATGACCGGCATCATGCGGTGGTGCAAAATATGGTTGATAAAGGTGGGATCGTCAAGTCGGATATCAGTTGCTTGTGATCTGCCCTTGTGTGCAACGGGTTCCGAGCACACAAACGCATGCTTTACCACACGAGCTCCATGTTCTCCGAAGCTGTCAATGGCTTCGCAAAGGCGGAAAGCCTGGTCTTGGAAGGTCATGCGAGATTCATCAATGCCACAGTCAATGACTACGACGCTCAAGAGCCCGAGCTTGCGCAATTGAGACAGCGTATTTGCTACTCCCGCTAGAGTTGCGGCATTGATCTCTTGTGGAACACGAAGCTTCATGATAGCAACATGCGGAGGCGCCGTGTCTAGGGGCTCCGTTTCCTGCTGCGGATCACCCTGGACGAACAGAGGTACATCGGTGAGAGCCTTTGGGTTCTTGCCGGTGTACTTCTGAAGATATCCTTTGGCATCTCGCTTGGTAGCCGATACCTCCAAGACGGAGACTATGAAGTCCTGGGTAATAATTAGATAAGTCGTACAGTAAGTAAGAGGTAGTTTTGGGTGGCATACTCTGTCAATGGCCTTTTTCTTGGCCAGTGCTGTAGAAGCTGCCGACATGCGACGTGTGGCACCTTTGCCGAGACATGGCGACGAGATGTTGTTGCCGGATTGTGAAGCAAAACCGCGATATCGGGATCGAATTGGGGTCGCAATGCTATGTGAAGACCTTATGAGGCGTGAGTCCGTAGATGGTGTACAGTGGCCACACCGAGGTGCCTGCTTCAATACGCGAGGCCAGCTCATGATGTCTGGGAGTGACGACTTTGTGCCCGTATCTTGGCAGGCGGGTATAGAATAAGGTAGGTAAGGTAATAAAGAACTTTGAAATGCGTCTTTGTCTTGGAACAAACACCTCCCCCAAATGACGTGCGATTTAATACAATGTAAGCAGCCGTAGGGGGAGAAGATTCAACGTTAACTGCAGAGCATCGCTGGGCAGGGAACCCTAAATGGGGCAAAGGTGCAAGAGAGCAGCAGTGACAATGCTCTGCTTTCTCGTGAGTCAAAATTCAACGAGACGAATGGAACCGGCACTTAAAGTTATCAGATGCCCGGGTAGTGGAGGTGAAACAGCTTTTTTTTGATCCGCGGCATGTGGGCGATAAGCTGATAAGCCCCAGATTATGCCGATGTCGCTGAAGATGACGATGGACAATGTCGGGATTCGTGACGTTCCATGTAGTAAGAAACGGAAGGCTTGCACTATAAGTAAGCATGAGTAATATATGTCGATAGTTAGTCAATTAGTATCAACAGAGGTTGCTCCTTAGTCTTTTTCCATTCTGCTATCGTACTTATGCTTCTCTTCTCAGAAACAAGCTGGAGCTGGTCACTTATACGGCCAACACTGCCAATGAAGCTCAATACAACCTGGTTTCACCCTTTTCATAGATAATCATAAGTTCAAATTCCTCACACTTTGAAGCATCCTGGTTTTCTTACATAAAACACTGACAGTGTCAACATACAATATCTACACAGAAGAAATCAGAGTACGATACCGCGTCTACTACTATGTAGCACATTGAACCAGTATTTATCTACAATAATGAGCCAGCCGTCCATCTGTCGATAGCAGATAGTTATTTATCCGATACTCTAAGAGTTTCGTCAATAAGATTGTTGGCAGAGACACTTGTACCTACATCAAGATCTTACCCTACTGAATGCATTGTGTCTGCTTCAGCGTCGGACAGTAAAGAATGTTCTTGAGAAAAAGCACTCCAACACCACCGCATGGAAGTAAACTCACCAAATGGATATGTTAATGATGCTCTACGGCCTGGACATAGATGGCTTCCTGTCATATGTAAGTGTGGTCATACCTCACGGTATCATGCGGCAGAGGCTGATATTGAGCCTATTAAAACTCATGTTTCATTCGCAAAAAGAATGAACGGCGTTTTGATGCCGAGTTTCAGCTTTCAGCGAACTAGAGCCACAATATTGGACGGCCTGCCATTAGCGCGAAATGATAGCATATCAATAGTCTGAATCAGAGCCGATATATCCGGTTCAACTCGAGACCTATCCTTCCTGTGAGATTTACAATCTTTTGATTACAAAATGCTATTTAATAGTTAGGTACTTACTGCTTTAAAACCTGGTAAGACTACGAGATGTGTCAGTCCAGATATGCGTAAAGAAAAGCATGTTGCTAGAATGCTAGCTAATATAGCAATATAGTTATTAGATGATGACCGATGTATGTGAATAGCAAGAAAACGATGTGATAGTTGCTTTGGCAAAAGCTACAATCTCTACCACCACCATCCTAGCCGTACAGCAAGTCAGAGGTCATTCTCAACGCCATCTTTTCAAGGGTCCAAGGCGAGACCCCAGCTCAGTCATGAGATACAGCTAGGCTGAGGTAGAAGGAGGGAAATATATATGGGAATGTTGCTCTCGTTCTGATATGTTTCCTCTGCTGTATCGATTTACGCAAATATTCTCTTTCTGCAAACGGTACATCATGATCATTACTTCGATAACCACGGCTGAAGTCCGAGTGGTTCTTCGGGTATACTTCCTCGTTGTCCTCGCCCTGACAGGCTTCTTTGTCCGCAGGGTTATCCATGGACGCAACAAGCTTCGCATATTGGGTGGAGATAGCATCCTGGCCACGCGTGCGCTCAACTCTCTTGATGGGCTGGATCTTTTACTTGCTCCCCTGAAACTCCGAGCTCTTCCAAGCGGTGCATTTGGCTTCTCCTTCTTACTCTTCTTGTTTGCCTTGGGGAAGGCTGCCGATCTTCTCACGTCCTACCTCGTTGTCAACCACTTGATCCAATCACGCTGCTCTTTCGGTCAGGGTCTTGTCTTTGACGATGGTACAAAACTTCCCATGCCGCCATTTAATGGACGGCCGTTTCAAGTTGTGCAAAATGCGCAGTTGTTGGCTGTCAACAATTCATGTTCTTATGGTATCTACAAGAAGCTAAATACCGACTCAAGTTTCTGTCCAGAGAAGAGAGACATTCTCGGATCATGGAACTGCAACACCGTCAACGACCAGACACCGCAGAGCTGGCCACCCGGAACGAACTCCTCAGATATCGCCGAAGATATGAATCAGAAAGGACTAATATATGACAATGGGTACGTTGAACAAACCCAGTGGTCGTCAGGATTCGTTAACCATCTGGTTATCTGGAGTACGTCTGCATCTCTCGACAGCGACGGGTCATTATGGTCTGTTAAAGCAGCCGTCGAAACAACATACAAGTCAGAGGATGATATCCAGCTCACTCCACTAACTTGCTCCGTCTCAGCATCAGGTGCAGAGCAAACCATCAAAGACATGGCATCTGGAACGGCTCTGAAAGAATGGGCCCCAACTTTCCAGGGTTTGATGTACAATGGTTTCAACACCTCCGCCATCCGGGACGTACAAGATGCACTGGCAATACTATTGAATACCATGACTATGATATCCGGTGGAAACAACTACCTTCTCGCTGAGCCAGAAGCAGGCCAAGACAAGACCCAGGGATGTCTTGCAAGAGCGGCATACGTCCCGACAGTTATGGTGGTCATCTTCCTCGTTGTGGCAGGTCTTGGTATTACGGCATTTGTTGCATGGTGCATAACCTCTATCCGTCTATTCCGATCACCATCTGAGTTGGAGGCTCTCCCTCTGAGCGCTGAAGATTGGGCAACGTTTGCAGCGAGAGAATATCTCAGTACTGCGAACAACAATCAACTTGTTGTCGTGGCACCAGTGGAGACATCTGAGTTGAAGAGCTTCAGCGTCGGATTCTCGCAGCCTAACATTGGAAGAATAGGCATGTTCCAGAGAAGGTAAGGGAATATGTTGAGTCAATGAAGTTCTTCGAAGCAATGAATTAGTTGCATGTTGTTATCTTTACTTCTTCGTGTTTGTATGACACTGACGGATGCTGGATATCTATACCATATTAGGTAGCTTACACCTCCACCCAAGTGCATTTCATAGAAATGGAACCAAACTCCACATCATTATTCCCGCAAACTTGTTGGTTCTCTTACTTGAAGTAATTTATAATCAGGTGAAAAGCTATTTATCTCTGACTTGTTCTGCTACTTTGTTGTCTGTCTAAGTATCCTCAACAGGCTAACGGGTAGCTCTGACGTCTTAGACTGATCACCACGACCTAGCTTAACACAATGGCTCCCACGCTGCTATGGATTGGACTCGGGAATATGGGGAGGGTAAGAATCATCTTGCTATTTTACGAGACGAACAACTGAAAAATAAATGGTAACAGGGAATGAGCAAGAATATCGTTGAGAAGGGCAACTTGGACGGCCCCCTTCTCTTGTACAACCGTTCATCTCAGAGGGCCACTGACTTCAGTGCCAAGTTTCCGGCCGCCAAGACTGAAGTTGTTGAGTCTCTCGCCGATGGCGTCTCGAGAGCCGATGTCATCTTCTCCTGCATTGCCAATGATGAAGCCGTCCAAGAAACCTTCAAGGCGATGCTTGAGGTAAACGTCAAGGGCAAGCTATTCATCGAGAGCTCAACCATCCACCCAGACACCACCGAGGCTATTGCAAAGGATGTCGTAGCCAAAGGAGCCGAGTTCGTCGCTGCTCCTGTATTCGGTTCTCCTCAAATGGCTGAGGCTGGTCAGCTCATCGGTGTTGTTGCTGGACCTGCTGCCAGCGTTGCAAGGGCAAAGCCGTGGTTCAAGGACGTAACTTCCAGCAAGGAGATAGATCTCTCGGATAAGTCTTACAGTAAAGCTTTGACTCTGAAGGTCCTTGGAAATACATTCATCCTGAACATGGCCGAGCAGCTCGCCGAGGCGCACGTTGTGGCCGAAAAGACAGGTCTGGGCACTGAAGCCATCCACCAGATTGTCGACTCGATCTTCGGTGGGGCTTACACTGCCTATAGCCAGCGTATGATCACGAGCGACTATTATAACCGTGATGAGCCTCTTTTTGCAGTTGAACTTGCGAGGAAGGATGCTCGACATGCTATGAGCTTGGCTGAATCTGTTGGTGTGAGACTTCGAAATGTTGAGGCTGCTGATGCGCATCTGGCAATGGCTTATGAGCATGCGGGCTCAACGGCAGACATGGCTGGAATCTATGGAGCTATTCGAAAGGAATCTGGTCTCAAGTTCGAGAATGATGCTTAGATGCATGTATCTGCGTGTGAAGTTGTGGGAAGATACTTAGAAAGCATTGCGTATACAAACACTCAACTATTTGTTCAAGCAAGGTTGGTAATAATATATATACATCGACTTGATGCTATTTACTCAAGTAGATATCTTTATTAAGTATGGTATTATGATATTTCGAAGCTGATGTTTAATATCCCGAGGTGCAGGGTAGGTAGCCTGGCCACTCCGCTGACTCAGCCTGGATCTTACTATTGAGTGATGCAACCAATCCAGCTACAAGCTCTCAATCATCGAATACACCAAGCGTTAAAAGCAAGCTCCCGTACCCCGACCCCGACTCAGCCTCATTAATCGCACGCTGTCTCCGATCGATATTCTCCTGCCGGCAGGGAACACACTCGAAGCACAACCTCAATCATGGCTCAAGGGTACGCAGCGACGCAGTCCCTCCCCTGTAAACGACGCGTGTAAGGTCTAACCAAAGCGCAGATACGCCGTCTTCATCGGCCTCGTTGTTATCGCCGCCCTGTGTGTGGCATCGTGGTTCCTTGCTCCCAAGGGCGAAAACCAAGTGTTGGTCTACCCATCCCGTCGATGCGCTTTATTGCAGGTCGCATGCGACAACACAGCTGACCCTTTCTCCTTGCAGACTCTGGCGATCCTCTGCTATCCTGGCTATCGTGAGCTGCTACCTTATGTGGGCGATTACGTTCCTCGCTCAGCTTCACCCCCTTATTGCGCCGAGAAAAAGCGGTATCCGAGAAGAACACCTCCACTAGACATCCATCTGTAATACACACCAAGGAAGAGCTGGAAAGATGGCGAGGGCTGTTGTGATAGTACAGTTGTAATTTTACATTGTTGGACTTTTGACACTTGAACTGGTATTGTTTTTTTATTACATATGGAGTTGGAACCCCTGTTATACCAAGCCAAAGACGCACTTTGCAAACCATCATTTTTCCTCGGACAATTCCCGTGTGATTACTTGGCTTCAGTGGTAAACGCCTATCCGACAGCAAGACGACCTGCCCATTCCTTCGCATACATTAATAGCGCCCATAGAGCTTTGCCGTCCGCTGCCACGCCACTTTCACCTATCGAGTCAACGTCGGCAAGACCAGCAGCGAGCAGGACAGCCCGGCCGACCACCCAGCGTGAAGCTGCCCCTGCGATAGCGAGTAGACATGCTATGACATAGTTGCAATCAAGGAGAATGCGTAGTGCCTCGACGTTGTTGGCCACGACGGCCCAGCCAAGTGATCGAGCTGAGGCGGGAACGTCATAGTCCCAGATCACCATCAGGATGGGGAATAGCTTGGTGGATGACGATACTAGGAGAGCTGTAGACACTGAATTGGGCCTCGTGTATCGAGGCAGGATGCCCAGAAGGTTAAGCGGAGAGAAAGCGGAGGATGTGAGGAAGCGTATGCTCACATGGAAAGCTGCTGTTGAGAGTGCGCAAAAGATGACTGGGGCAAGAGTTAATTTATGACCAGAGCTTTCTAGAGGAGTCATCTTACGGAAGAAGAGGTATTGAAAGACAATCGGCTGTTGTGAAAGTTTACCCAAGTTGCTTGCTCCTGGGACAGCATCAGGCACCATCTGCTTCTCTAATCGTGCCCATGTCAAGTACACATCAAAGAGAAGAAGAAGAGTGCCTAGACGGATAACAGAAGGCTAAGAAGCCATCAGCAAGGTGAATATGCCGTAATATTTATTCACCACTTACATCTAAGCGATCATGGTCTCGCATCAAGGTATTGTACAATAAGTGTCGATAGACCTACAACTGTTAGTACATGCATGAGAAACGAAAGGCGCAGTGAAGGCTCGCCTGAGGCTTGATCAAGACTAAATCAATGAAAAGCACGACAAAGTCATGTTCGACATACTTGTCGCAGAAACGGCCACAATTGCGACACACAGTGAGTCGGATATTGTGTCCGCTGGCCTTGTCCCCTGCGCCAGAATATGCAGTCCACAGCGTCTTGACAGGATGCCTGCATTCAATGCAGATTGGCATATTGCTGAGTTGCGCTGCGCTACTAGATCGCCTGCAAGGAATGCCGATTAATCAGTGACTTGACTGGGTGTGGTTTGGCTAAAACCATATCATGAATTAGTATAGTAGTAGGTACCTACCTACCTAGGTAGCGAGTCGTGGTGCTTAGTTATACTACTACGAGCCACGAAATTGGGGAATAACGTGGGGATAAGACGTTAGCAAATACCACCCCCTGACTCGGCATTCATGAATACCTTAGTAGGTAACTAGTAACTACTCTACTACTATTGAAAATCATTGAATACATACTATCCACCACCCAAACCAAGCAAGGTAGGTAAGGCAGTCAATGATTGCTTGAGTCACTTATCAATAACCAAAATTCTACAGTATTCCTGAACTGTACAATGTTATTGCTATGATTGGTCATGAGTTCAAGATCAACCTGAGCGTATCTAGATGTATATATATATGTGCAGTCCTAAAACCCATCATGGTTTTAGAAACATCCCAAGTTCTTCAAATTTGTTATAACGTATGCAGTACCAAGTATCCTGAAGAATTGCGAATGCCTCCTAACGCCTCGCAGCTTAAGACTAGCTCCAACATGCAGTCCTCCAACAAACAACGCCTGCTTGTCCCTGCCCAAGCATTTCTACATGATTCTCAGCGACGGATCAATTGAGTTCAAGCTCTGTGGCCTCTCAATCGTCTTTATCGCCCTTTGCCACCATTCGTCCTCGAACACCCCCCTCACCTTCGCAGCGGCTACTGCTTTTAATCTGCAGTGACTCCATAAGGCTGGTTGGCGGTGCCCCTGAAGGACGCCCATCATCACTGCCGGTATCTGTTAATTCTATTAGATCGCCGTTACGTTCGGGTCTGCTGCCTTCAGGCATTCCTCGTATCCTGTCCAGCTGCGAACTTGGCTTGCGTGACAGGGCACCCCTAAGCCACGTCTCTACAGCCGCAGCCGCTTTGTCCAGTCCATTGCCCTGCTGTGTCGAGCCGATTTCTTGGCCATCCCCTGACGGGTTCTCGACTATGCTCGATGATTCTCCTGATTTGAATCCAAAATGCGCCGTTTCTGAGCCCATAACCGACATAGAGGGTATCCCCTCCAACGTGAGTCCAGGCAAGTGCTTTTTGGTCCATGTAGTGAGGTAGTCCTTATCTGGACCAGGAGCCCTTGTACTCATGCCCATGGAGCCAACACCACCAGGCCGACGCATCCAGGCCGGCAAGGTTTCACCGCCTTCGCTGATCGCACCTCGTCCCGGACTTGACATAACGGTGCCAGAAAGCTGAGGTCGATGGCCGAGGGAGCTCTGGCGGCGAGACGAGGTGCCTGCAGATCCAGGAGGGTTACTGTATAGATCAAGACTCTGCCGTGGCGTCGAAAAGGTCGAAACAGTTCTAATGCTCTTCTTTCGTCGAGGCGGGAAATAACCCATCGCGTTCCTCGCAACCCGTGCAACCTCGACTGGTTGAGGAATTGAGTCAATTTTGACCCAACGCACATGTGTCCACGGCTTTTCCTCTTCTTCAGGAGGTTGTGTCGCTGACGGCGTTCCATTAATTGGTCGGCTAAAGAAGTCATCATGAGCGGCCGTTGAGCTCTCCTCCACTGTAGGTGTCGGCGCAAGTAAGTCGACACTATGGGCGTTGTGCCACGAGGGTGGATCGCATGGCCGTCCTCTCACATCGCAGGCATCGACGGGAATTGTCAGCCATTTGCGCACCTGGATGCTATCTCGTGTCCAGAGTCCATTGGCCTTCCTGAAAGCATCCTCTCGACACTGGTACTTCAAGATTATGCCTGCATATGTATCACTGGGCTCAACCTTGTGAATGTAGACCAGGTATTCTTGAGCCTGGGGTTGTTCAAGAGTCGATTCATCGGAATTACGGCGTTTATGATTCCCACTTACATCCAGTCCACCATTGACACCATCATGACTCTCCAGCACCATGGCCCTTCTCGCAGCCTTCAGAGCCGCTTCGCGCTCTGCCAGCGAGCCAGCGCCCACATCGTTCACGTTGGGTTCCTGGGGAGGAGCTGGGCCCCAAGCACCACCTGTCTTCTTCATACTACCACTGCCAGAGAAGTCCCTGCCCCAGGTCCCAGGTCGAGAGCCCGCTCGATTGTGGGACTGAGACCTCCTAGCTGCGCCATTGTCACCTGATAGGAGAGAAGAGGTGAAGCCCTGGATCGATGCCCAGCTTTGTGTTAGCGAATCGTTGAAGAAGTTGCTCAGATTCGCTGCGCTATTGGTGCGGTGAGGGGCACCACCTCGTTCTGAGGGCAGAGGACTCGCGGAGCGGCTGTTGGTAGGGCTGAAAGCTTTCAAAAGGCCGTAGTTCCGCGCAGGAGATGGAGAAGCAGCGGTGTCGTGGACATTGAGGTTGCGACCGCGGCGGGAGCGGCTGGCTTCTCTGGAGGTGGCAGTGTCACTATCGTCGTCGAGGGCGCTAGCGAGACGCCGGTTTCGTGGGCGAATAGAGGTAGAATCCGAGGTGTTGGCGGGTGCCAGAGCTGATGAGGACCGATGCGGCGAGGGCCGCGCAGAGCGTCTCGGTTCGGTCATGATAGTCGCCAACTCGGCGACGATAGATGCTCTCGGATTGTGCTATGCAGGTGCAGCTTTTGCATCAGTGCGCGGCACTTATAGCACAGCTACCAGAGTTGTAGTTGCAGTCATTCAGTCGAAAGAGGAGACGTATCAAGGAGATGCTGAGGGTCGAGGAGGCGAGATAACGAGGCGGAGGATGGACAGGTAACTAAGGTAAATGGAGGGTCCTTCCAGGGATCCCCGATTGCTAGCGGAGACGATGAGTAAGATCGAACGGAGCCAATTCTCTTTGTGTTTAAATGATGAACGTGCCCATGCCCTGCTCTCTTGTGATTGTCATGGATAGTGTATCTCAGCAGTCGTGGTATGGATTATGCTTCGTCGTGGGATATGATTGAGGTGGTCGTTCTAACTCAGGACAAGGTTGCTGGCTCCTGGCCCACCGAAGCCTACCTACGCTTGGGCAGCCCGGTAACTTTGCTTGTTAAGGTGTAGCTAATGCTAGAAAGGGAGTACCTTAAGTAATGGGGCCAAGGTGGCACTCAATCATAGCCCGAGTACCAGGCCAGGCCAGGCCAGGCCAGACCTTCACGGGCTTTGCGCGGCCTGGACCGAAGTGATGCAAGCGGCATTGACTCGATCAATTCCAGTTCCAGCTCGTCATTCCAGTCATTCCAATACAGGCTTTTTCACTGACTGATTTTCGCCTTGGGGCTTTAGTGTTGGTCAAGACGACATGTTGTGCCCAATCAGATAATTTCAGCATTACCAAAGAACCCTTACAATTAACGAGTAATGTCCTCGCTTTAGCTGGGCAGCTGGGGCATTGCATTTATCGATTTGGGGGCCGCGTGGAGGATGAATTCCCCGACCCACGTCCACCTTTTAAACGCTCAAGATTGGCTGTTGTGTCTTGCCTGGGTAAGGTAGCATCACGGATCACAATCAATAAACCCCACTAACCAAGGTGACTTTGACCTCTGAGGACTGTCCCAAGTCCCTGAAAGCCCCTTCCAGAAGACGTCCACAGGCTGAGACCGGGACCAGACCACACCGTGAGTATTGGTGGAGAAGCTACCTGCGATTTTCGCTAGCAATGAGCTAGATGTACATACAAATAGTTCTTTTAAATAAGTAAAAATGCAGTGCCTTTGACAATAATATTCCCTTATCATTGCTGTTTCTATCTTCGTTCTCCCCATTCATTCACTTAACATGTCGTAATACCCTTTCAAAAGTATCTTGCCTGGGACGAGATGCTCCTATATCTCCGTAAATATGCCTGGTTTATATGGCTTCCAATTTCCACTAATAACCTTCTACGCACTATATAGATATCATCATGTCATGGTGCCTGGCATCTCCTATTGTCTTCACCAACAGGGTCCAATTATTCGTTATGCTTTGTCTCAGCGGCGCCATAACAAAACCCGTTCCCTGGCTCCATATCGCAAACTTGAGGATTACTAGAGACCGTGTTTAACATGCCCCGTTGCTCAACCACCTAGACAAACCGCGGAGTGCGAGGAATGGCCACAATGTGGTCATCAGCCCAGTTCTTCTCGAAGAAGTGAGCTTGTTAACTGCTCATTTTCATCCAGAGCGATATGCAACATTGGTGACGGCCACCTCAAGTCGATCTGTCCCATTATGGATTTTTCAACCGAGGGGCATGTCAAGGTTAATATGGCTAGGGTCGGTCCCGTTGATGCCAAAGAATTGGAACCTGAGACTTGGTTAGCCGCTGTGATATAACCGCAGTACCTCATGACACTTACCAGTCTTCCACATTTAGTGTTGTCGGAACCGCTTGGCCTGGTCCCGAGGCAGTGCTCCAACTGTCTGGGCTCTGTCCTTCTGGCAAGTTTGGATCCATGTTTGGCTGCCACATATTCGAATGTCCCTGAAAACCTTGAGGCATCATCCCATTACCTCGTTGTTGATATTGTCCTGCTTGTGGATTATGCATGCCGCCTTGCCCGTTATTCGGAGGTACTGAGCCCATTGCATTGTGATCTACATTGGAGTGTGTTTGTGTTGGTGACAGGTTTGGGAAAGCTGGCATAGCAGCACTATCCGGGAATAACTGGTCGGGTTGGAAGTTTTCCCAAAGGGACTGTGACAAGTTTGGAGAATTCCTCGTAACAAGATAGAGGTCAGGAGGTGTTGGTGGTACGGAGAATGATGGGTTGAAAGGTGTTGCTGGCCGAGTTTGCGGCCGCGAGTTCGTTCCTCCCATGAACGTATCTGCTGCGCTCTGTCGCGCGTTTGGTGATGTGACCGGTGGTGGCTGCATCGCGCTTCCCGATTCAACCTTGGCAGCACTCGGAGTCTGAGGGCGCGACCTCTCATATGATTCTTGAGGCTGAGGAGTAGTGGTACCGAAGTCGATGGCCATATCGTCGTACTTCCGCTTCGGCGCCTCGGCCTGTCGATTCTGTTGCTGTTCAAGATGCGAGAGACTTTGACGCAAGTTCCGGTGTCGCTTACCCTCAGCCCTTTGTAGTCGCTCTTCCAATACCTTATTACCCATGATGGACTCGAAGAGGGCATAAACCATCTTGCCAACGAGCCAAACTCGTGAGATCTCCTTCATGGCCGACATGCAGCTGCGCAGTCTATCCTGTGTCACTTGCTGGATCGAAGGCACTGGAGACTTCATCTGATAGACGTGCATGATGAGGGCAGAAAACAAACTGTACACAACAAAGGCTGGACAGTATCGCAACTGGTCATGTGCGGCGAGGTTTTCTACGATCGATGTGATCATGGCTGCCGCCTGGAAAGCTATATTGCGAGAGGGGTAAGGTGAAGGGTCGGGTAATCGTGATGAGCCACCGGGTGGCATATGGGCTCGATGAAGAAGACATAGCGTTGTATAGTAATTCGAGTGTAATAACGCGGACCAGAAATGATGACGAGGCATCTCCCAATAGACGATTTTTGGGCAATTTTGCAGCCAGTCAGCTAAGGCCATGTCGCTGTGTGTGAGGTCGATAGCATTTCGTTGTCTTCCTTTCGATGCCACGGAGTACTGTTGTGATAGGACCAGGCCCATGATTTCACACAACTTGACGTATTCGAGAAAAAACTGCACGTGGATGGGATCAGGAGGATACTCGCTTGCTCGATCAACCTCGTCCTCAATAAAGTCGTCTTCAGTCAACATCTCCACATCTGCATCGTCAAGATTGATGTGAACTGGCCGACCCAGAGCAACTGCGACTGAGCGATCGCGAGTGAAGAGGGACCACCATATGCGCTTCCACAGCCTTTTGTCTGCTCGACTCAGTTGCGACTGTTCCACGGATCGATGCATGCCTGAGCCCTGCGCAACAATCGTCGCCACACGACTCCAATAGAAGACGTTTTTAGTAACGTCTTCTGGCCCTTCCCAATACCAGCCCATCAAAAGCAGGGATTGAACAATTGTCACACGGTCGTCTTCATAGTTTGCATCGTATAGGGCCTTGGCACGTTTGTAGAAAGTGAGAGCAGCAGGAGTTGTTGAACCGTTGGCATCCATCAGCTGTGGGTTGTTGCAGGCCCGAGTACCGGCCAGAAGTACGGATTGAAGAAGAAGTAACGATGGTGGGTTCTTGGGGTCTCGATACTGTCGCATGAAGCGGGTGCGATTAATGACGGGTACGATGGGATGTACCCATTTGAAGTAAGCATCGATGAGCTCGTCGCATAGTGATCGTGGAGGGAGTAGAAACGCCCCTCTTTGATGCAGGATATCGATTTCGACGTTGTCAAGTTCAGTAAGTCGAGCTCGAGAGCCACGGACGTTCTCAGGCAGTGGATAGTGCACAACATCTGCCGAGCCCTGACGATCATGGACAAGTAGAGTCAGATTGGAGGACTCGCCAAGGTATGCAACTCGCCCAGCTTCGGTAATGGGAGCGCGTGTAAACTTAGGTTTCATTACAAGGTCGAGGTAGGTCCCACTGTCGACCTCTTCTTTACGTGCTTGAGCTTCCGTCCAGTTGGTGGGAGGTGTGCCATTATTGGAATGATATACTGAAGGAGCTCGCGGGGTGAGTGATGAGGTGCTCGAAGGGGCCACAGGGCGCGGTGAAGGGTCTTCGGTTGCGTCGCCGCGATCGCTACACATCAAGAAGTCTCTGGTCAGCGATGGGGATGGACTAGAGATTGGGGGCGCATTCTCATACCTATCGGAGTCTTTATTGGTTTGGCTGCCAGAGCCCTGTGTCTTTTTGCGCTTCGGATTCGGGATACGACACTCGATCTGGAAGGCAACGCAATTGGTGCAGGGCACACCAAGGCTTGCGGCGTCGCATCGAACCTGCAGAATATGATGGTTAAAATGGCTGTTGGTGGTGAAGTCGAGGGCCAATTGGGTCGCTCTGGACTCCTATAGACGAATGTTTGCATTTACCTTTCTAGCATGACAAGTCTGTAGAGGTGTTGATTAGCATCATGGTCTAAACTGTTTCCCCAGGAAGAAGATCAGCTGTACAGCTGTCGCGGATGTCGTGATGAAAAATCATGATGAAGTGGGCTGGAGCGCGCCAATGCCTCGGCTCATGTTGAGGGGGGCAGGCTCTCATGGGTGTCTAGGTTCGGCAGAAGACTTAAAAGGAGCTTACCTCGCATGCACGCGATGCTCGCTGCCTTTAAAAAGAACGAGTTTAGTACTTGCAAGACCATATCGAGTATAGAACAGCGGCTCACCTTCGAAAACTCACTCCGCCAGCGGAAGTCGATGTCGAGGTGCTTGGAGCGGGCGGAGCTGTTGCCGACAACTGCGACTCTGGTTGCTGCTGCTGTGGTTGCGCCTGCGGCGTGCCGCTGCCTGACGACATGTCCACGTCCATGGAATCGGGAATGTCGGGGGCGAGGAATTGAAGCGGGAGCGGAAGCGATCGAGAAACGTCAAGGTCGGTTTCGAAGAGGAGGACAAGACGGGATGGTCGAGTTGAGAAGGCAGTTAAGGTAGGAAGGTAACGTTAAGGCAAATCAGAGCGAGGCCAGGCAGGTTCCATGCGATAGACTTGCGCGCGGCCAGGGCAGGCAGACAAAAAGAAGCACTGACACAACACAGACACCACAGCAGTACCTTACCTCACTGTACTATAAGGTAAATACTGTACTGTAGGTCCTGGAGGCACCAGTTAGCGGGTTTGGTTGGAGCGAACCACACCAAAACGGCAGGTCTGAAGATCTTTCGATTGAAAGTGGCGGGACTGAGCTGCGTAGGTAGGTAAATGAACGAAACCCCTCGGGTACAGACCCCTTGGCTGATACCTCGACTGCAACCTCGAGTCTTGGAAGGGTTTCGATATCGAACAAAGTAAAGTGTATAGTACCTAGGTAGTTGGAGCTCTGTAGGGGGTCGGTTTCTCTGACACCGCCCAGCAACAGCAAGACTCCTACTTGTAAGCAGGCGGATAGGATAGGTCGGTGGAATGTCCCCGCTGCAGTGGTAATAAGGGACTACCTTAAAGGATACGGAGTAGTTAGCTTCACAGCTACCAACAATGGAATGGAACCGGCCGAGGTGCGCGTTAGCGGCGGGAGCGGGGATATCCATACGTAAATTAGAGATCTGCGCGGTCTTGAAAGTCGCGATTACTGTATGTACGGAGTACGGAGTATGTAGAGATGGGGGAGAACGAGAGGTTTAGAAGGACTAATACTGCACAGAAGGGCAAAGCAACTACCTAAATGTCTACCGACTAACCAATAATCAAAACGTATTTGTCCCGGAGCATGTAAGAGAGGAAGCAGAGGACAAAATGGAAAAGAGAGGAATAGCGGGAGTGTCGGGGTTGCGCGGACTCCTCCAGATTCTCAACTGCACAGCGGTTCCAGGGTGGCCCTGTAATGTCGGAGATGGTGGACAACGCCTCTCCACTATGGGCCCGTCTTCCGGTGCAAAGAATTCGGCGCTCAGTTCAGTTGAAGAGGGTCCACAGCTGTATGGAACTTGTTCCGCAAACCGTGTCAGTTGCTGATTGATGCCGTATCAAGTGCAATCCCCGACACAACGATATATGTATGAATGTCACAGCACAAGGCCAGGTACTGTAAATCAGTCAAGCTGATGAATCTTGCCTGGTACTTTTTCATGTGAAAGCCTTGGCATCTCACGTCTTATTAGATCCAGGAGAACATGGTTGGCAACATACATCATCTGAGATTGAACCCTTTTCATTAAAACCCAGCCCCCATGATCCATCTCTGGAACACTATCATCTGGAACTGCGACGTGAGCGCGTGACCTGTCTCTCGGAGCGCGCGCCTGCGTTCGGATTTCAGGGAGGGGCAGTCTCTGAATGTTGCGTGCCTAAAAAGAATTTGTGCATGAAATCAAGTCCCTACGAAGTGATCGACAGTTGGACAGTTTGCATCACGATGAGACGGGCTTTCTTGTCGACCCTCGGGGAGCAAGAAAACATCAGAGCTCGATAGAGGGTGTCAAAATAAACTCAGCAAAAGACATCCTAAGCTTTTACTGAATTTACCTAAGTCTTTTTTGTTACTTAGGATCCGAGTCCTGAGTTTTCTTGCCTCCCCTAGTCGACGTCGTCATGGCTGGTTTATGTGGTTCGTGGCATGTGAACGTTTCGAGGACTCATGGCGGCGGCCCAAGTTCCTAATTAAGTTTGGTCTGGGCAGTTGAAGCAAGTTGACTAGTCGAAACAGAACAAGTCGTGTCAAAACCTGGGGAAGCAACTTTTTGTGAGTCTCTTCTCTTGTTCGAGCTGAACAGTTGGTCAAAACTGAGTTTCCACACCAAAGTTCAGTACCTGACGTAAAGTTCAAGGCTGGATAGGGATCTATGCATGCTCTATATGCCCACCATTCAAAGCACTACTTTTATACTTGTCGTTCCTCGTTCCTAAAGTCCCATTTCGTTTCACTTAAGCTTTTCCCATGAAAGTGGTACTCTGTAGTACGTTGAGGCCCCCGCAAAATCCGACCCACACCTCCGGGCTTCCGAATCGGTCCCCAGATTCTTCTCAGCTGGCCCTTGCAACCTCGTTAATTCCTTGTGATCGTGATGGATGCGCAGCTAAACAGAATACGCGTTGCCAAGAATCCTAGACGCAACCCTTTCATGGCCGTGTCACCCTGGAATCCGGCCATCTTCCGGTAGGCTTTCCCTCAGCCCTATACAGCTCGAGGCTGTGCCCCTGTTGACTGTCACATGGGCTCATACTTGTATTCTATTTCAAACCTGATGTCACTTCGCCAATGGAATATTAGATATTGCCGCTGAGTTGAAACTGTCAAGAGATTATTGTACATTGGACTTCCCTTTGCAGCAAGTAATCACTGCCCAGGGTTACCCTGCAAGTGTCCTTGACGGAACCTTGCCGTTCGTCCTGGGCTCCATGCCATTCGCGGCAACCGGTTCTTCATGCTCGACTTCAATGCCGGCGATGAAAGCTGCACTCACCAGCTCGAGTGCCGCGACAAACACACACAAGAAACTGGCGATAGCAAAATGTGTGA
Organism: Fusarium gaditjirri; assembly: GCA_013266175.1. Classification (NCBI taxonomy): domain Eukaryota; kingdom Fungi; phylum Ascomycota; class Sordariomycetes; order Hypocreales; family Nectriaceae; genus Fusarium; species Fusarium gaditjirri. Next base: position 77,456 of record JABFAI010000157.1, on the reverse strand, counting down.
TTGTTGAACCAATTTCCAGCCATGAACCCTCATCTTTGACAACCCAGAAAAAGTAGAGTGTCAGAACATCACTGACTGTGAGGACGACCATGAAGAGCGCAGATGGTGCAACACCCAATCTCTTGTTCAGAACTCCCAAGTTCGCTGATATCAGGAAAAATGGAATAATGATCTTGAGAATCAGCAATGCACCCTGCGAGAAAGGATCGAACACTGGGATGAGCCTCGATACGCTTTCCAAGCTAAACGATGAGATGGAAGCAATATTGCCGGTACTGAAGAAGGCTGACTGTAGTAGAACCATGAAGAACAGTGCTATCCGTGCGTCTGAGAAAGTCAATGGCCGGAATGTACCTGATTCCCGGTTTTGCCGCTTGGCGACAGCTGTCTCGTTCTGGGCTTTACCCTTTGAGAATGCATGTACGGCGTACTCGAGGCGCACCCAAGCCAATAGAGTGATGCTGAAGGCCACATAGAATAGGCCTTCGTACGAAATTGTCAAGATGATGAACGTCGGGGCGCAGGTTAGGAAGATGGTTGCAAGGCGATGCATGTAGTGGCTGTTAGGCTGTAACCGATATGCCAAGGGCATGAGAAGCGACACGACTGACAATTGTTAGTTGCACGTGTCCATGAATCAAACCCGATTGACTCACCCAAGACGGCCCAGCCGACTACTTGGTTTCCTCTTGGAAGACCGAGCTTGGCTTGCAGTGAAGTGGCACTGGAGTGCGTGACGAGCATTGCAAGTACGATAAGACCAATCTGAAAACTGTGTGTGAGCGGTGCGATTTTGATATGCTCTCAAATAAATCAAACTTACTTGAGCACCAAGGAGCGTTCGACTTGTATGGAGACGCTTTGATTTGCTCTTAAAGGTGGTGAAATCCGAGAGAATAAAATCTTCGAGGACCAAATATGCGAGACCGATGACAGTCATCAATCCACCGCCAATCAAGCTTTCTAGTCAGTGTCTGCAACAATTCACGAATCGAGGATAAAACTTACATCAGGGATACATTTTCGACCTTCATCGCAGGTAGAAGTGTGAAGGTACTCATAGCCAAGCAAGAAAAGAACCACAAGAGGGTTAGGAATACATGGGACTTCAAGAATGAAACGCCCAGCGTCATTGGCCAGAAAGCACCCAAGACAAAAAGCCCAGTCAGGACTTCACGATGAATGTATCCAATGGCCTAGGACTGGTCAGCAAAAGTCCGAGTAAACATTAAGAGGACTTACCAGAGATTGGATGATACCAAAATAGAGGACAACGTTGAAAAGCAGCGCTGCAACCGCACCACCAGACTTGACATTGCCAAACAGAGCCTTGAAACCTTTGGCAACGCTGGCTCTTCGAGCATACACCTCTTCCCAAAACAAAACAGGGAAAAATGCATATAGGTAGTACGCAGGTGGGGATTTAGAGACGATGAAGGATGAGTAAAGAGCGACAAGTACCGAGGAGAAAAACGCCAGCCCAAGCAATGTGCGCTGAGGGGGAATGCTCTCCTGAACCACATATAAGGAAAGGACGGTGGTGGTCGCATAGGTCATCCATCCCAAATAGCCGACAGTGATCAAAGCACGTAGGAATAACCAGTCATAAGTCTGAAGATAGCGAAGTCCCTGAAGCCCAATTTCCATCAGAGCGTCTGATTCTTCAATGGCCTCCTCGAATTGGCCAGCGTCGATCAAAGAGCGAATGTGAGCAACGCGCTGCTCAGGGCCAAGGTTCTCATTACTGAGAGGGCCGTAAGCCTGATAGCGGAGCTCTACGTTCCTCTTTCTCTCCTCCTTTATACGGTATTGCTCGAGAATGACCTGAGCATTGACCAGGGAAGCTTGTGCCTTTTCTTTTATGTTCGCAGATAGGAAGTTCAATGGAAGTTGGCCCACACCGTTCGCTGGAAACTCAGCGCCGATGAGATACGACATCAACGCCGCGACATCAGCTTGAGCAACATCATGTCTTCGAACATGGTCCAGATTCCAGTCTGAAGAGTACTCGTCATGACCAGGGGCAATACTGTCGGGATGCAACTCGGGAGTGGCAACTCCCGAACCCCATGATATGAGAGGAGTTCTGGTATTGTTAGGGTGTCCATCGCCATGACTACCCCAGTCTGTCATGCCGTGGTCAGCTGTGAAGACGAACGCAGTCCGGTCATCGGCATAGAAGCCCTCGATGAGCTCAACCATCTCCTTCACACCTTGGTCAACAACTTTTATATTGTGCAGATACTCCTTGGAGTAAGGCCTGTACGAATGTCCAGTTGTGTCCAGGCCTAGCAGGTGGAGGAAGAAAACCACCTTGTCCTCGCGAAGAGCGGTATTGAGGGTCTCGTTCGTCGCTGCTGCGGCGAAGAAGTCCTTGACATGGTCGAACACCCAGTAATCAAGCTCCGTAGCATCTTTGGAGAAATCCTCAAGCTCAGCTCCATATGCAAAGGCATCGACCCTTCCTGGAACAGCCCCATGTTGGAACATTGGCAGAATATCGGGACTTCCCCAACTCCAGGTATGTCGACTGCGGTTGAAAACACTATCGAAATTGACCGGGTTCATTTTCCACCCTGTCGCAACGGCAGATACATCCTCGTACAAGCCGGCAATGAGAGCCACATGGCCGGGTCGGGATTCCGTTGGCACGCGAGTATGTGATACGCCAAAGGTTCCATGCTCAAGCACTCGGGAGCGAAGGTAAGGAGCTAGCGGACGAGGTACAAGGTCTTCATCGGACTCGGGGTATGGTTCGGGGTGGGCTTGAAATGCTTTGTCGGCTCGCAGACCGTCACCTAGAAGTGCAGCGAGTTAGTCACACTGGCAAAACCATGTGTTGTAGGCCAACTTACCAACAAACAGCACAAGGCGATCCGCAGGGGCCTTTGGAGAATCGTCTGTACGCTCAACATTGAACAATCGCATGCCTGAGACAATCGGGCTGACAAAGTAAATGTCGAAGATGGAAAAGATATAGACCAAATGGAAAGCGACCGCAATGGCCATGAAGCCAATGCGGCTGAAACCAGCCATGGCGACGCAATCGATATGCTTCGGCGCGTAGTTGCAAGTGTAGACAGTTCGAATGATCGACAATAGGTTGGTTGGTGTAAGTCAGGGGATGGAAGACGATGCTATATCAAAATAGAATGGTACCACATAAGTCGAAAGTGTCTTAAATGAGAGGCCAGAAAAATAGAAGTAGCAAATATCAAGAGAGTGAACAAGTCCTTCTTGATCTTGTCAAACAAATAAGTAATGAGAGACAGTCTCCATTGAGTTGAGTTGCAGGTGGAGGTCAAGACAAGATATAAAACCGTGGCCAGAATTGGAATGACGCTGACGAGGGACGCGTCTATCCGACAAATTAGTGCAAGGCCCCATCTGCAGGGGAAATACGCTAGTGGCCCCTCGCTACTGTACAACCCCTCCACTGTTGGGTGACCCTGGATGGTCCTTCAGCTTTTACACGTGGTTGGCTGCATCAAAGTCTCATTGGATCCAAGCCTCCGGTCCCGTCAATGTAAAATCGGCTCCTAATATCAAATGAGATCAGGCAGAGGGCGGGAACTTTGAAAGATCAATAGGCTCAAGCGATCATTAAGGAAATGGTCCTGGAAATGTCAGCTATTAATCACTAGTCCATGACCTACCACACGTACCTTGACGGATAATGGAAGTTTGCAACCTTGATAAACGAATGGTGTTGAGAAATTGATTACCAACAAGGTTCTTATTGATATCCATACAGTAACCGGATCCTCTCTAGAATCATTACTAATCTATCCTCATTGAGTGCTTGCTCGTAAACGCATAACGCTGAAATAAGTCTTGGGTATCGCTAACAACAGACACATCCTACCGCACCCACGAAAATTAACATATTCTACTGTCTGGACAGGTCTTCTGCCAAAGATTTGCTGACCCTCAGGTAGAATTTGGGTGCTTGAGATCGCGGGAAGACAATTTCCTCCGTGAGATAGTCTGGGAGCATTTCCATCAACTCGACATCACGCCTAGCGTCGAGCTGTGGTTGGTATGTGAATTGCACATCCTCGATGTTGTCCGAAGTGTCGTCATTGTCCACCGTGAGTTTGAAATGAAGGGCTGGCCAGAGTCAGTACACTTATCGAGCGGGACCATCGATCATTCAACTTACTGCCATTGCGTCCAGTCTGTATGCAATCGAAGGTATCTCCTATGTCTTCTTGTTTTACACCACGCATGATCAAACCTGTCATATCTGCGTACAGGTTTTCCTTGGCCTGTGCAATGGCTTGCGCAGCATGAGCAGCCTCCGCCTGTGCTGTGCGATTGGCTGGCCCCGAGGCTTTGATAGCACTTCCTGGAACTCTGGGATTGGCATTTCCCGACCTCACAGCGGCCAGTTTCGTTGAAAGAGTTTTGATTTCGGCCACGGCTTCAGATAAAGAGTTGTTCAGGCTTTCAATGTTGCCCTCCAGATTCTCAGCCTTGACCTCGCTGGCTTCCAGTTGCTTTCGAAGCTCTTCACCCTCCTTGGCCAAGGCAGTCTGTGCAGCAAGCTCAGCCTTAAGCTCGGATATAAGCTGGGTAGCGGCTATGGAAGTCAGTACAATACGCAACGCAGAGGAATTCATGCAATTAGACTTACCCGCTGTTCGCTCTTCGGCTTGTTTCTTAAGTCGGTCAAAATTCCGCTCAGCTTCTCGAACACCAACCTCACGTAGATCCCGATGGCGCATCTCGAGAGCCTCATATTTTTTTGTGAGTTCCCCTAGCCTTCTCCGCAATGCGACGTCACTGGTATCATAGCTGGACCATGACTCTAAGGGTTCAGTCGTTCCTGCAACAGAGTCACAATCCTCATCTTCCTCAGGTACGGCATCGAGTTCCATCGCATCTTCTGCTTGCGTTTCCGGGATCTCCTCAATGGGTGTGGTTGGTTGTCGCGGGGGTCGACCACGTCGCTTGACAGCACTTTCCGGAACCAGTATCGAGGTGTCACCATTCAGTTTTTTTGGGCGCCCTCGCAACCCCCTTTTCGTCTCAGCCGCAGGAACACTTGCAGGAACTCCAATATCTTCAAATGTGACCGTTTCATCTTGGGCCAGTTCTTTGGCCTTGCGCCCCCCATTCGTGGCACCGCCATTGATTTTGCTCGTAGTAGCGGGTTGCGCTATTACTTCAGGTACAGGTGCGAGCTTATCGGCGCTGTTTCGACGCGTCGATCGAGGTGCTGTTTTAGTGACCTTGCTGGCCGTTCCCGGTGGCCGACCGCGGGGTTTCTTCGTTGTGCTCATGGTGCGCACGGCTGCTTGAAGCTCAGATTGATCGAACATGTCGAGATCGGGTTCTGAATCTGAAGCCACGAGTCCAGCAAGGCCTACTGCAGGCTTTGCGCGCGCGCGCGGTGGCATGGTTACTTGCGTCGACGATAGTAGATAAAGGTGTTGCAAAAGCACGCGCAAGAGAAGCAGGCGCAAAAGAAAAGTACCAGAGAAATAGGGACAGCAGAGAGATTGAAATCGAAGAATATGAGACGGCGAATGCACGGATATCAATGACAATTACTGCAAGTGATGGGCGGGGATAGTAATGCTGGAGTGGATAATACATCCAGATCAATGTTTGGATCTTACTTGCGATCCTCATTGAGGTACCCATCCATGTAAACAAATGGGCCCAGAGACATCCATGGATCTATGGCGCTAAGGTAGCCGCCACTTACCGCTAACAACGGGATATCGGGCGGGCATGTGCCAGCGCATTAGGTTCCTGCCGAAACGCGCATGTTGATTGATCTTCCATTTTATTCTTCAAACACCCAATTTCGGCCTTCAACCTTTAGACCTGTCAACACCTTTCCAGGTGACGCCGGCACAGGCAAATCTTTGTTAAACTGGAGAAATTACCACCAATTCCGACTTGATCATCGTGTGGCAGTCATCGCCCTCTTGCCACCCGCTCTCCTTGCTATCTCATGCCATCCGAGTCAGCCCCTTGGCTGCGCTGGGTCCTCGGCATGGGGGAACGACGTAAGCTCGGCGATGTCGCCATGGACATATTGCTCTTTGCGGGCATGGTAAGTGCAATATTTGGAAATCCCCTGGTGGATGCGAGGGCATCGTGCTTACATTAGTCGTTAGATGACGGCTGGCCTATATGTGGCTCGAAATTTCCTCAACCCTATCTTGAGCAACATTGCCGACCCTGATAAAGAAAAACACGAACAAGCAAGACGCCAAGCTAAAGCGCACCTTGAGCGGTTAAATCGACACAAAAAAGACGGACTTGATTATGGAGATGATAGCGATTCGAGAACGGGGCTACAACCGGAGGATCTAGTCTTGAATGAATACGAGAACTTGGTTGCACTTGAGATGGTACCTCCTGAGGACATATCTGTTGGATTTGACGGTGAGTGAAATTGCAGATTGAGGTCTCGATGCCTTTCCCCATGGTTCGCTAACAATCGCAGACATCGGCGGTCTGGATATGATTATCGAAGAACTGAAAGAGTCGATCATATACCCTTTGACGATGCCTCACCTTTACTCCCACGCCGCGCCTCTACTCTCTGCCCCGTCTGGTGTTCTTCTCTACGGTCCTCCGGGTTGTGGAAAGACAATGCTCGCTAAGGCTGTTGCCCATGAGAGTGGTGCTTCTTTCATCAACTTGCATATCTCGACTTTGACAGAGAAATGGTATGGAGACTCGAACAAGATTGTCCGCGCCGTTTTCTCGTTGGCGCGAAAAATGCAGCCTGCTATTATTTTTATTGACGAAATCGACGCTGTCCTCGGTACCCGTAGAAGTGGTGAGCATGAGGCCAGTGGCATGGTCAAGGCTGAGTAATTCTACAACAATCACCTCTATCTAATTGACACTAACAAAACTCAGGTTCATGACTCTATGGGATGGTTTGACGTCCTCAAATTCTTCAGGGGTGCCTGCTCGAATCATGGTTCTTGGTGCGACCAACCGTATCAATGATATTGACGAGGCCATCCTTCGCCGTATGCCAAAGAAATTTCCTGTCACGCTGCCAGGCACAGAGCAGCGACGTCGAATTTTACAGCTCATCTTGCAAGATACTAAGACGGATCCTGAGCATTTCAACCTCGATTACGTTGCAAGGATTACTGCTGGGCTCTCTGGTAGTGACATCAAGGAGGCCTGCCGAGATGCAGCAATGGTGCCCGTACGAGAATACATGCGGCAGCATCGTGAGAGCGGGCACGCCATGTCGTCCGTGGATCCCAGACAATTCCGCGGCATTAGATCAGATGACTTCCTCGGCCGCGAAGGAGGACAAATCAAACTGCAACCAAAGCGACGGTCGAGCGGTGTTGAGGAGCTGATTGCGGAGGAGCAGGACTAGCATAATGTTTAGCAAACGACCCAGGCCAGCAACGGCCGATAATGTCGAATAGAAACACTCAACCCTGGCCAGCACCCTCACCAGTCATTGCCCAATCAGCAGCATCACGATGCTTGTTTCAGGCTTGTCATCGACTATACCGTACCACTCGCACTGTCCTTCTTTCCCTCCTCACAAACTGAAAATGTCCGCCAGGGCTGAAGAGACGAGTTGTCCATGGTGCTTAAGTCGGGGCCCGGTCCAGGGGTTCCGTACAGTGCATCTCACTAACCAGGAACGCAGAGCACGCGATGGGCCATGATAGTCTCTGATCACGTCATTTGGGATACCCCACTATGGGTTTCTGGGGATTCGATAGCAATATACCTTGTCCTGAGTACCGGCAGCCGGCATTCCGCAGGTATCTCAGCATCAATCGCCCTCCGTTAATCGGTCGGATGGCCTAGAAGAATAGCGGTGGGCGGGACCCAAACCGTCACAGTGGGATGCGAGCAGCACTAGAGAGTCCTAGGGGTCACTGAAAGATGGTGCAAGATCCCCTGTAATTGGCACTGCAGATGCCCCTGTACAGAACGCAGTCCTCCCATTGCGTAGTTCATCCAGTGCAGACAAGGAATTTTGAGTTCGAAGTCCATCTTCCCCAGCCCAGACCGCCGACAGCGGGAATGACTCCCCGACTCCCGAGCGACCCTTCTCTTCCAAGCTCTGACTCGGCAAGTCTTCACCTCTCCCCTCTAGAAACTCTTCAATTCTTTTCTCTTCAATCATTCTTCAATTGTATTTGAGTTTCTCTTTCCTCACATAACCACTGTTGCGGTTTCTCTCTAGCGCCCGCCCCCTCCTCCGACCTACCTAGAACCGTCCTCCCCGCCATCCATCACCTCTGGATACAACTTGACTGCGACACATACTGCGACTAAATTTATCGAGAATGTCCGCCCCTTCGCCCACTGACTCTGGCAAGGCAGCCAACCCTCTCAAACGAATTGATAACGAGGGACATGATCTCCCTCCATCTCCCGCTCCGTCAAGCCCTCGCAATGGGCGCAAACGCTATGCCCTCGCCACCGAACTTGTATACACAGATAGCAAGGACCAATATGGCGCTTCCAGCGTTCCCATCTATCAGTCTGCCACTTTCAAGCAGACATCAGCCAGCGGTGGTCAGCAAGAATATGACTACACGCGCTCTGGAAACCCCACCAGAACGCACCTCGAACGACACCTTGCAAAGATTATGAACGCTCAGCGAGCGCTAGCTATCAGCTCGGGAATGGGTGCTCTTGATGTCATTACTCGACTACTCCGACCTGGCGATGAAGTTATCACTGGCGATGATCTCTACGGTGGCAGCCATCGTCTGCTCACTTACCTAGCTGCCAACCAAGGCATCATTGTTCACCATGTCGACACAACAACCTTTGATAGCGTGCGGGCACGCCTCTCAGAGAAGACCGCCATGGTTTTACTAGAGACTCCCACCAATCCTTTGATCAAGGTTGTGGATATTCCCTCTATCGCTCGCTTGGCGCATGAAATCAACCCCAAGGCTCTCGTCGTTGTTGATAACACCATGCTTTCTCCTATGCTGTTCAACCCTCTTGATGTGGGTTGCGACATCGTGTACGAGTCTGGAACCAAGTACCTCTCTGGTCACCACGATATCATGGCTGGTGTTATTGCTATGAACGACACTCAGATTGGAGACAAGCTATTCTTTGTCATTAACTCCACGGGCTGTGGTCTATCACCAAATGACTCTTTCCTGCTTATGCGAGGTGTCAAGACTCTGGCTATTCGAATGGAGAAACAGCAAGCCAACGCTCAAGCCATTGCAGAGTTTCTCGAGTCTCGTGGCTTCCGTGTTCGATACCCTGGACTCAAATCCCACCCTCAGTACGATCTGCATTGGTCTATGGCTCGCGGTGCTGGCGCTGTGCTCTCGTTTGAGACCGGCGATGCTGCCGTCTCCGAACGTATTGTTGAGGCTGCCCGTCTCTGGGCCATCAGCGTCAGTTTTGGCTGTGTCAACAGCTTGATCAGCATGCCCTGCCAGATGAGCCATGCCAGCATCGACGCCAAGACTCGAGCGGAACGACAAATGCCTGAAGATATCATCAGACTGTGCGTTGGTATCGAGGACCCGAATGACCTGATTGAGGATCTTTCTCGCGCTGTAAGTAACGATCATTGCGATGTTAGGCAAAGCTAACAGACTGCATAGTTGGTTCAGGCTGGTGCTGTGACCGTGACTTTGGATGGCTTCCACGCTGCTGGCGTAGCCAAGGAGCTTGGAGAAACCCCCCTTGTCAATCAATGAGCTACGAAAGTATCGCGAAGAGGGGCCACGAAAGAACAGGCCAATCCAATTGAGCCTCAAGGAACATTTTGATTTTTGCAAGCGAATTCGATAGTCTGTTGATTACCATTTCTTTACCGGACTTGTCATGGTTCTCGACCATTGACGGAGTGGTGGCAAGGAGAAGTTCACCGCCGTACACCGCCTCGCCGGCATTTCTATCAATAAAAAGTAAAGGAAAAGAAAAGGCCTGTATTATCATCTCGAGCTGGCGTTGGCAGGGTTGAACCACGGAGTTAGATTTATTTGTTTTGGGGAACCTGCAACAGGTTTGAGACAGGTTCAGAAATACGAAAGATTCAAGATCGAACATACCCGTCTGCTGTATCAGAATCTCGTTGATGCTCAAGCGTTCTCGGCTTGTCTCGCTGATCCAGGACGCGAACATATGACCACCTGTTTTGTCTCTCTTCCCAGGCTTCGGATGATTGTCCTGGGTCGATATGACTAGGCCATCTCTCTTAAGCGTGCTGGTAATCATGGTCAGTGCAAGTCTTGGAACTTGAAGAAGAAAGGGACCCGACCTTGTCGCTTCTCTCTCACTTATCTTGACTTTATGTGGCATCGAGTTCCTCCTATTGCTGTTGCTGATGGTGAGTTTTGGTTTTGGTCCAATTCAGGGGTCGGACACACTGTCGTCCTCTCCACGTTTACCCCGTAGTTTCTCGAGCATACACTCAGGCGTCTAATATACTTCGACGAGCGATATCCCTATGGGCTATGGTCCTCCTGGGCTTCGACCTCAGCTACTTACAGCACCTCCTTGTCACCAGCCTCTCAGTTCATCATTGTCGTCATGATAGTCTCGGCATTAATATCTCATCAAGCCGCCTGCATCTGGTTGGCGAAGCTACGCGAGACCTCCGACCTGAAGATCGCGCTCATGCTACTTGGGGTATGACGGCGCATCCTCAGGAGAAGGATACCATCACATCTCATATTCTACGCGCATCACGTACCTCGTCACGGGCCTGGTCACGTTGGTGTAACAAAATGTGCTCCGGGGAAACCAGAACCAAAGCCGTATAGATATAGGGGTGGCACAGGCGACGGCGGTCGCACGGAGTATTTACCGGCCAGAATCGGGAGTCAATAGCCTTAGTGTGATTTCTGAGAGTGAATGAGAAAAGAGTGAAGAGATATCAAAGCACTTTCAACGACATCAACTGAGGGTGAAATGGCTGTTGTTGAATGGGCAATGTAACACCTAACATTATTTTCCAGCAGTACGATATACATATCCTGACACAAAGGGCCAGAGCTCTCGTCTCATGCTCTTAATTTCGCGATAGCTTCATCATTGCACTGTGAGGTACGCCACACACCTAGTATAGTATTGCCCTGAGACTATCCCCTGGCGCCTCTTCTGGTAAAGCACAAGACCAACATTGCCTCAATAGCCATACAGCTCAGGCTTCCAGGTATCCTTTATCAGTGATCTAGACCCATCCACGTGCCAGGGCACGCTTGATGCTGCTCATCGAGCTCTCCTGTCCCCTTGTCCAGTGTTACACGACTGTGGAGGTGGATGTAATCAGATGAAGTAATGGCCCTTTTGATATCTAATCTCCGTAGCTCACTCCTGATTCGAGGTAAGTCCTGTCTACTATGTCTCACTGCATCTGTCACTTTTAGGTTGGTCCCCGAGACCTGCATTGAGATGTCTGGGGTTCGTTCCTACGTGGCTCACCGGTGAAGGAATACCTGCATTTTAGCCATCAGCTGAGTAGGCATCATGCGGAGTGTTACGCTCTGAAACATGCTCACGACTCATATTGGACCCTGGGTGCAATTATTCTTTATTCATATAAGAAATAACCAAATTAAACACAGTCTGCCGAGTTAAATGCATACAAGCGCTCCTTCAAAACTCCGCCAAATGCATATCACAGCTTAAGAAAAGTCAAAACGGTCGGGAAGGACAACAGGCGCCACCAAAGTCCACGTATACATGCCGTAGCAAACCCAGGCACTGACAATCTTGACCCAGCTCGCTGCGTAGGTGCGGCCAACGGTCGCAAAGTCACCATCCTTGGTAGATTCGTCAAAGTTCATGGTGAGGAGAGTAGCCACCCAGGCAGTGGCCAAGAAGAAGATGATGTGGAACACTGAGTAACTGTACTGGGTCCTGTTCCGCTCGTCGTCTCCTGCAGGGGCGTCCCCAGCTTCACTTTCGTCATCGGACAGCAGGGCGTCAGCTGGGAGGCTGCCTTCTTCGACAGCTCGGCGCAAAGCTTCGGCTCGCATTTCCCGCCGAGCACTGGGCTGCTGGGTCACAAGTCCGTGCTCATCGTCGTCGGGCAACTGGATTCCATTCGAATTGCCAAGCCCGAGACTTTGGGTTGCGGCTCGTGTGGTAGTGTAAGCAATAGTGAGCAGAGTAACAATTGCACCAATAACAATAGAGGTTGCCCTTGTTCCTTGTCCCTGAATAAGAGGGTTGCACTCGTTGTTGGGCTCCATTGACACAGCTGACATAGTCAAATATGTGCAGTAGACGGCAACCATAGCGGCTTGAGCAAGTCCTGCCTTGGGGTTGAATTCCTGAACAGTAGGATTGACTGAAATAACAGAGACTCCGAGCCATAGGATCAAGTTGATGGTGATCACAGCCTGATTCATAGAGCATGAGCCGCGAGCAAAGAATATGTACTGCACAATAGTCATGGCAAGCGAACCGATATACATGCCCAGAGTAGAGCCAATCAGAACGAATCGCCAAACTCTTGAGTCGGTATCCTCGATCTGAGCCAAGCAATACTCGGCCCAGTTGTGGGCTAGGTCAACAAGCAAGATGAGTCCGAGTAGAAGGAAGAGCATGGCTGCGGCAAAAGCAATGTAGTTGCCCCAAAATAAGAAGAAGTTGTCAGGAATCAAAAAGGAGAGGACAACAAAGGCGAGCCATGCAATAACCTTGGGGCCCCAGTAGCCGTTCTGAATAGCAGCACGGGGGTTTTTTGAAGATGCGACACCAAAGAGTAAACCAGCAAGAATGAGATGGAAGAGACCAAGCGCAAAATTGATTCGGTGGACCGCGAACCAGCCATGGCATTCACCAGTCGGACAATTAATCGTAACGTAGTCGAGTGTAAGTTTCTGGAGTTTCTTGATAGCCCAAGGTGTGAGCATTATCCATGCGATGATCGAGTTAACGAGGAGGAGGAGCGCGTATGCGATACGGGTTGCGATACTATTGCCGCATTTGCCGCAGGCGCTGCAGACCATGGAGCAGGTCGCAGCGCCGCAACAGCTGGCAGCAAAGGAAGCAACCTGAGGAGATTATTAGCGATCGCAGGAGAGGGGAATTGGAAAGGATGGGTAACATACGGTACCAATGCTGGGTACCGCCAGAAGCGGCAAAGACAAGAGAGCACCCATTGCGACGGCGCGCGACGAGGTTGTTGGTGTCTAGTTGAAGTCGGGATTGGTGGATGGTTTTGTGAGTGATCAAGCAAAGCACGGAGACCAGAATCGGGGTCTTGGATCACCCTTTGGGATGGTGCCTAATCTGTCCGGAGCCTAGGTATGGACAACGTTGGAGATGGCAGGATGCATGAGGCTACTAAACAACCAAGAGTGTCCACGTGAGATTACGTCGTCAGGGAAAGCCGAAGAACGGAGTGGGTACTCCGACAAGCCCGAGTATGTGGCGTAGCATTCTATAATGTGGCTGTGCTCCCCCCGGCATTCGGCCCCAGTATCATGCATAATAATTACTTACAAGGACTAGTCTCGGGATCTTCTCCGCGTTCAGTCAGTCAGTTACAGTGTTTGGCCCTGACTCCCTGTTATCATTGATCAATCAACCGTCCTTACCTACCTGCGTGAGCGAGCCACGAGATGCTCCATAGTATTCGTCTCCCCTAACTAATTCATTTGTTCCTGACCTTATCAATATCCGAAATATTCCTTTATACCTACTGTACCTTATCCTCGCTAGGTACCTACCTACTAAGGTACCTACCTTAGTACCTTAGTACCTTAGCCACGTGTGCTACATTAGGTACTCTTCTTGCATCAGGAGTTTCCTATCTCTCTCTCTTTTGACCTCCCCCATTATCATCCAGCAATTGGGTCAACATCATCTTCACTGGCCAAATGTTAACTTTACCTTCATAGAAGTGTGCCCCCTCATCTTCAAACTACCTTAGATCATACTCAGTCAATCCACTGTCAATTAATTAACCTTATTCATTTTGTTTTTTGTCGAGATGCATCAAGACCAGCAACAAAGCCTTTTTCGGGCCCGTATTATCGCCAGCGTTGCAGCTACTATCTTATCCCTGGCTTGTGGTACCAATGTCGGTCTTCTTTCAACAGCTCTATCATTTTTTGAGTGAGGTGTCTAACAGCAACTTATAGTATGTCTACTCAGCTTGGGCTCCGCAGTTCGCGGAACAACTCAAGTTGTCGTCTACAGAGAGCAACCTGATCGGCCTGGCTGGCAACCTGGGAATGTACACTTTGGGAATGCCCATCGGCATATTCGTTGACCACCGTGGTCCTCGACCTGCTGTTCTTGGCGGAGCTATATTTATGCTCTTTGGCTACTTTCCACTGCATCAAGCCTACCATCGTGGATCGGGATCAGTCATGCTGATGTGTCTCTTCTCTTATATGACCGGCTTAGGTGGTTGTATGGCATTCGCCGCTGCTGTCAAGACGTCTGCTCTTAACTGGCCCAGCCATCGGGGAACCGCCACAGCCTTTCCTCTGGCCGCCTTTGGTCTAAGCGCCTTCTTTTTCTCCTTCATTGGTGCAGTCTTCTTCCCTGGAGACCCCAGTGCTTTCCTTGAGCTTCTCGCTTGGGGCACATTTGGCCTTACTTTTGGCAGCTTCTTCTTCCTCAAGGTCCATCACGAGCAAGCTGAGTATGAGGCTGTACCTGCTTCGGACGAAACCTCTAGTATTCCTTCTACAGGCCCCCAACAACCCCGACCAGGCTCTTCCGACGAACCAAAGCCCTACCGCTCGTCTCGAGCGGAGGACGAACCCGGTATGTTGACTAATTCCAGTAGTAATAGCACCCACACCAGCACCAGCACAATTACGAGCTCCCACGCACCCGCTGTAGCATCCTCATCAACCGCCCCCGCCGACGCCCCAGATCCGACGGGCTCTCCTGGAATATCATTTGCGCCTGAATTTGGCCTTGTGGTCGCCCCCGAGAATCCCGAAGACCTCGAGGTCGGCGAGACGTCCCCCCTGATGTCTCGACCTGGACAATCCCCTCTTGGAAATAGTGATATTAATAGCGGTCGACCTCATCATGTAGACATCCGGGGTCTTGCTCTCGTGCGCAGTGTCAGTTTTTGGCACCTTTTTGTCATAATGGCTATTTTGGCTGGTGTCGGTCTCATGACCATCAAGTATGAACACCTAGCTCCCATCGCTTTTCGGAGTGCTCAGCTGACCATGTCTCAAGCAACATCGGCAACGACGCCAAGGCTCTTTGGAAACACTATGACAAAAATGTCACTGACGAATTTCTCGTTCATCGGCAACAAATGCACGTATCGACTCTTTCTATTTGTAGTTTCCTGGGTAGACTATTGAGTGGTGAGTCGCATGAGTGAACCCAGGCTTGTTTCCCCAGTTCTAAACATTGCCTTTAGGCGTGGGTTCGGATTTTTTGGTGAACAAGCTTCACGCCAGCAGGCTCTGGTGTCTTGTCGTCGCTTGCGCAGTCTTCATCTTCGCTCAAGTGTGTGCATTGAATATTGAGAACCCACAACTCCTCGGACTCGTTTCGGGCCCATCAGGACTCGCCTATGGCTTCCTATTCGGCGTATCTCCTTCTCTTGTCGCCGAAATGTTTGGTGTTCGGGGATTAAGCCAGAACTGGGGCTTCTTGACCATGGCTCCCGTCATTTCGTCCAACATTTTTAATATCTTTTATGGCAAGATCTACGACCAGCATAGTGTTGTTGGGCCAGACGGTGAGCGTTTCTGCTCAGTTGGTCTCGAATGCTATCGCTCAGCTTACTGGGTTACCCTCATCTCCTGCTGCGCGGGAACGGGCATCACTCTTTGGGCGATCCGTCACCGACATAATAAATATCTAAGATCAATGGATAAGGGCGACGAGGAGGATTAGGAGTGCTCGATTGTGGCACATGCTGAAGTTCGTGTCATTTGCCTCATCCCGGTGGCATTCTATTAGACAGTGCTTGGAGCTTCAACGGCGTTTATGAAGGAATTCTCCTGAACTTAGGATTACAGTTGGGACATTAGACGAGAAGATAGACTGGCGTTTCACTTTCACAGTTGGGCAATAGCATGAAGATTATCATGGACAAAGTCTAGATTGGATATTTATATGCAAATCAAAGTTTACTGTTTCATGATTGATGACGCCTCGTTCACATATCCAAGGGCTTGTTTCACAATCATCAAAACGAGGCTCGATATTAGAATTAATCCACCGTCTTGCCATTTCTAAGAATGGCAATGTTTGAACAAGAACCGAAGCCAAAATAGGCAAAGATGACTGACACCCTGCAAATGAAGCCAGACTCTTCGAACTTTCCCTTTCTTGTGCCATCTACCCATAAAACGCCGAAAAAATGCTCATATCGTGGACTGGTGCCGACAGGAGCCGTACAACGCTGTCTATCCGCA
This sequence comes from Fusarium gaditjirri, assembly GCA_013266175.1. NCBI lineage: Eukaryota > Fungi > Ascomycota > Sordariomycetes > Hypocreales > Nectriaceae > Fusarium > Fusarium gaditjirri. The sequence continues at coordinate 61,110 of JABFAI010000157.1, read as the reverse complement.
GATGCTCACTCAGCAGCCGTTGATTCCAGAACCATGCAAAATAAATAGGTATTATCGGGCAAGCCCGCGCTGCAAACCAACCAGGAAGAATAGTCATTCGTGAGAATAGAAAAAAAAGTAGGTAGTGTATGGTTCGCTAAAAGGTCGTGTCTTGTTGAAGTGATGACAATGATACGTGATGATACACACAAAGCGTAGCAACAGGAGACATTATGATCCACGATATGATCGTGGTCGTCGAGTCCTTCATAAAGAAGCCTTAGGATTTTGGTGTTCCTCCGTTGGGCTACTTTCAAAAATCGCACCGAGTCCGCTTAGGGAGAAGGGGTCCTTGGTAGAGTGCAACACGACCAGCCAAGCAGCAATGATGTTCACCAAGTAGTGGAGCATATACGCGTGAGAGATCCCGTACATGGCGGCGTAAAGCGCAGTCGCGAAAAGAAGCAGGCTCGTTACATAACCAAAAACTCTACCCACTTGGGGCACCATCTTGCCTGTTGTCAGGTTCTCCACGAGAAGGATGAAGGGCATTATTGAAAGAACATTATGATGTGAAGAAAACGGCGTGAGCCAATGAACAGCCAAGTTGCGAATCCATACTGCTAGGATGGGTAGATTGATTGGGAGAATCCACAGCATTAGGAGCAGGACAGAGTGTGCATAGTGGTAGTAATTTGAGTTTGCATCCGAAGGGGCAGTTTCATTGATGCGAAGAGCTCGTATCACCGTGAAAAGCTGCACCAAGCATGCCACCAGATAGGCAAATTGGTAGGGAATGAATGTCCAGACGAGGAACAACAGAATAGCGGTAGTAATCATACGCCTCTTGGGAGTTGACGGGACAAATGCAGGTGTTTTCGCTACCCCGTCATCTTCAGCTCCGCTTGACAGGGGGAGTAGCGTTAGTGCCCAATAAAGGAGGCCGAGGATATGCGTAAAGGCTTTGGTCATATAGTGAACCATAGCACAAACTCCAATGCAAACGACACCAATCAGGGGGACAAGAAACCAGAAGAAGGGGTCGTCCGTCCCAATAAGAATGTCGTGGCGATGAAAGTCAATGGATAAGGGTGCAGCAGGCGCTTGGTACCACCATCTACCGAGCCAGGTAGCTGGAACTCCTTCCATTGACATCGACAAGAGCGTCAGAGATACAAGCAGTAGTGGTATTGACTGGCGAAGACACAAATCCAGACTCTGCGAGAATGAGATGAAAACCCCTGAGCTGTCGTAGACGCGGAACTGCTTGCGCAAAACGAGAGCAACCGTTAACATAGGGAAAGCGGCAAAGACAGTTCGGTACCTCATGTAGAGCTTGCCGAGACTGCCCCAGAAATCTGGCTTGATCTGAAGGTGAGTACTGGAGCCGCATGAAGGATCTGTCCAAACCTGAAACGTAACCCCCTTTTCAGCCCCAGATCCCAGCGAGGGGGGAACATAGGGAGCCACGCCATGCAAACTGACATCGATAGATTGAGCGTTCACAAAATACTTGGACTCGTATGGTTGATCAAGATATTGTCGGACCAAAGGGCTGAAGAGGGTCTTTTCAGCTTGACAATGGGGACTTGTGATTTCCAACCTGTAGGCAAGAAGAGCTGACTGCAACGAGGCGATGTTGACCTCCGTAGCAAGAGGCCGGGTTGCAGGCAGGTCCACGGTGATTCCAGATAAAAGTAATTTCGCTAGACTGGCGTCTTCTTTCTTCGAAAACGCAGACTGATCACTGAACTCTGCAATCAAGAAACTGCGCGCACTTGAAACAGACTTCTCTATGATAGCCACAAATTGGTGATCGGGTAGCTGGTCGAGATCGTATTGAAGATATGAGAAAGGGACTATTTCTCGCTCTCGGTCGAGGTAGAAGGGATATCTGGACGAGGATGTGGATGCAGGCAGCAGAATGCGGTCTGATGCGGCGTTCTTACAAGCGAGCCTTGTCGAGCCGCTGTCATCGGTCGAGAGATCAATTTGGAATGGATATAGCGATGTGGCTTGCCCAGACTGGAAGGGAAATACGCTGCAGAATAAGACTTCCACCTTGCCATTTTCACCAGCTTCGTCTAAAGCAGAATCCGTCAGAACAGTGAATCGTTTGACCTCGAGAGATCCCTGCGGTGGGATGGGAAGCAGATGGGCTCGAGGCTTCGGCTGTTGGCCGATTTGACTAAGGACGAGGCGCTGTCCTGCTGGAAGAATCGAGTTTGAGTCGTCGCTCAACGTCAGAAGAGTGGTGGCTTCTTTCAGCGGCAAGTCCTTTTCCATAGTTGGCTCCATTCCTGTCAAGAATCGCTTTTTGAAGGTCTTCATTCGATCAGCTCGCGGCTTGGTTTGCGATCCTCGATGAACATCGACGATATCATAGAGAGTTTTAGTGATGACTTTCCGAAACTGGTCACACCAAAGAATAGCCTGGTGGTCCATACTTGTCCAGACAGTCGGTATACCGGTTGTGAAGACAGTGAAGCCATGTGTCGGAGGAACCAGAGACTCGAGACTTGCATAATCTGACGGAACCACCGTGTCTAGCCCACCACCGGCGATCGAAACAAGAGTCACATGCCACAGAGGGTTGTTGTTCGCCCATTTTTGCGAATAAGCCTGACGCCAATAATCGTTGATCTCATCGTAAATTTGAACTATTTGCCCGTCAAAAGTGACAGGGGGCCGAGCATGCGGTGCCGACATTGTGATAATGGTGTTGATCGAATTCGTTTGGTAGTTAGGCTGAACAAGCATAGCTCTTGCAACCACTCCGCCCATAGAGTGACCCAAGACGATGACTGACGTCGGATCAGGGAGGTGGCCCTCTCGAGTTGCGCGTTGGGGTTCAGAGTAAAGCGACAGTATGTAGCGAACGGCTTCGTTGAGATATTCCGCTTGGTCGAGCAGTGTCTGGCCATGAAACGCTGTGATATCCTCATTGAAATCCACCGTAAAGAAGTCTAGACTCCGGATGCCGGCATCAAGAGCGCCATGATCGTGCTGAAGGTTATTGTGAAAGTAATTTGCTGCTTCGGCAGCGATTGGACGGACCTGCTTATAGCTGCCTGCGTTTCCGGGGATGAACAAGACAGGGATGCCCAGAAGCTATCAACGTGTAAGTTTAGTAACCAAACGAATGAGATGCTGGGCGAAAGATGCTTCGACGTACCTTGTCCGGTGGCTCTATGCCTTGTTCTCGATACAGATACAGCGAATACTTGGTTGCAAAGCGCGTATGTTCCGTATCGAACTCGGTGAAGCGCACATATGATGGGCGCATGTACGACATGCGGCAACCCTTTGGATCAAGTTGACTGGTCACAAGAGACCTTAGGATACTGATAAGAATGACAATACCGAATGCTGAAGTGAGCAAGACAACGATGGAGAAGCGTGGACGGGGTATGCGTCGATTCGGCGACGGAGACTGCGTCGGTGTCCTAGCGAGAGCCATGTCGGGGGTGGATGGTGCTGCAAGAGAGGTGGGCTTCAGGATGGTCGTTTGACGAGGCTCTTCGCGAGGCTGGCTGTTTCTGCCATTGCGATCGTTGGAGGGCTTCCAATTGAGGCTACTAGGTCTTCGAGGTCGTGCGGGCGATATGCGTGTTTTCGACTTAGGATCGGGGTCGGGAATATCGGAGTCTAGGGAGGATTCGTCACCGTCGTCGGCCGACCCGGAGGAGCGCCTCTTCATGGAGAAGGCGTGTTAAGACTCGCCGCGAGCCTGGACCGAGGGAAGACAGAAATGAATATCGAGAGATGTTTACTATCTGAGAGTCGAGGCGGGTCGCGGCGATCTTGAGGTTAATGGGGGGCGACTTCGGTAAAACGAGGTCAAACCAAGGCTGAGGTCGAGGTCGAGGTTGGAGGTGGAAGCTAAGATTAAAGATCAAGGACGGAGGTGCCAGCGACGCTTGCAATATTCGCTTGGCTAGGACGGGTTCTAGAGCACCACGAGAGAAACCCAACAGGGGGTTTATTTTAGTGAGGGTCAGTGAAGGCGCGATTGGAGATTTCGTAACAGCAGAAGACCCGTTTGCGACAAGATGCAACCGGGGGTTGTGGTGGTTTGACCACTTTCTAGACTCTCCAACATGGACCCAATGCGAGGTAGCGAACGAATATTCGTCCAAGTTTTTGCAACGACGAATACAATTAAAGAGAAACAGCGAGAACGACAGTGACTGCAGCTAATTTCGGAGTATTAGCGAACGAACAATTTGGTCAAAACCAAGATGAGAGTTCGCAATAAGTTGATTAGGTAAGGTAAAGTTGGGAGGTAGGTAAGTACAGAGTACTACTAACTACCTTAGTAGGTACCTAGTACCTATGCCGCATGCCGATTCCCCAGTCCCTTCTGAACCCAATGAATGTGGGTGGGAAATTGGATGGGTTTCGATGGCTTCTCCCACTCATTAGCCGAGTCGGAACCACTAACTCAAACGTTGTGTGTCCCCTTTTTTTCCCTTTCCATGGGGGGCTGGCTTCTAAGCGCCACACATTTGGAGAAGCCTGCGCCATTAGCGGGAGAAACCCCAACAAGAAGCCATGGATGGAAATCGACAGGGAATTGGTCATCTATCACCTCGTCATCTTGTCACTCACTGCCTCGTGGCAGGGATTTCCTGCAGGCATTGAATTACAGGCTTGTCAAACGTTTTCTGAAAGATCATTTGTGAAGCCAAACTAACTAGTGTATCTACGGATACGGCTGCTGACATTTGAAATTATCTTTTTTACAGCCGGTTACTACGTACCGAATCTCATGGGCAAAAACCCATTGAATCTCGACCAGCCTTTCGATTAATGCTCATAACATGGAGCTGAATAGCGTCACAGACACTTCATCCACCCTTTGCGCTGAGAGGCTGCTTGGCCTTCGAGATAAGAGCCAACTGCGTCACTCCAAATGCACGACAGCTCACAAAGTTCCCTAGCTCCGAAGCCTACCGACAACGCCTCTCCCTCATTAGTCCCGCGTTAGGCTGCAAGTAGTGCCTTACCAAGCCTGTCTTCCGTCTTGGCCAGTGATAGCTTCCTTGGACTCGGACCAAAGCTTGGAAAACTAGAAACTTGACATGTCTTGCCCATCGAAACTGGGACGGAGAATCGGTACGCGCGGGTTCTTGTTTGTGGAGGAGCCGCATCTTAAGTGGTTTTTATAGCAACGTAACATAACTAAGCCCTTCTCCATCTGGACTCAGTATCTCCGCAACCTACGTCTTACAAGTTACCTTGCAGATAAACGTTTAGTTAGTTGGCTGTCAATATCAGAAGGCTGGGGACACAATTCTTATCTCCTTCTTGCGTCATTGCTATCGAAAGCGAAAGCCTCAAGGTGTAACTCAAGCGAAGCTGTCTGGTGCAGGCAGAGCCAAGGCCAGGAGACCTCAATCCAAAGTCCTCTCTCGTTATCCTTTATCTTCCTTCTGATAGCGCGAGGCTCACTATAAGTACTACAAATCCATCAGTCTGAAGCTCTCTCGGGGCGTGATTTTTGAAATGCAATATCACCCTCTCCATGCAGGCACATGACGAAAAGGAAATTTCATAGGTCGAGGCTTTCCGTCTGACACGAAATAGTCTCGTCGAGTGCATCTATTCCATTGGTCCTGTTTATACCCGTACCTTACCTTGTGCTTTACCTCTAGTAGGTACGAAGGTACAGGTACTTTGGACGAACTCACGGGGTTGGTGACCCGTTATAGGAATATGTGATAACTGAGGTAGCATCTTTCATGAGCAGTTAGGTGGGTCCTCTAGCCATGTAAGAGCTATATTCATTCACATGGCACCTCCCGTCATGATGAAAGATAGACGGAGCAGATGAGTACTTGAGTCTAATTTCGATTTTCATCTGCACATCTACAAAATATAGAGAAAGCTACGATCTTGTCGCAACCTTCAAATGGTGCCGCAATCATAATCGCATTGACGTCTCATCGCCCTTGGCTGCGTTGTTGGTATCGTGTTCAGGGTCCTGCGTGAACCTCTCTGTATAAAAAGGTCCACATGGCAACTATAAAACAGATCGATGGACGCACGGTACATGGCATATCCACACTCGCTCATATCATTATACTAACTTTCCCAGGTTCATCAGATCCAGTCCGGCCAGGTTATAGTCGACCTCTGCTCTGTTGTGAAAGAGCTGGTTGAGAACAGCGTTGATGCCGGGGCAACAAGCATCGGTAAGCATCTGATCGTTCCGATTGAGCAATCCATCGGCAGTAATAACTGGAGTAGTCTGACTGACCTTCTAACAGATGTTCGTTTCAAAAACCAAGGACTTGATCTCATCGAGGTGGCTGACAATGGGTCTGGCATCGCCCCTGCCAACTATCCATCAGTGGCTCTCAAGCACCATACGTCAAAGCTCTCTTCATACTCGGATATAGCTACGTTAGAGACATTTGGTTTCCGTGGTGAAGCATTAGCCTCATTATGTGCTTTGTCAATTGTAAGCATTACGACTTGCCAGCAGGGCGAAGCTCCTAAGGGGACCAAGCTCAGCTTCGAGCCATCAGGAGCCCTCAAAGGAACTGCAGTTGTGGCGGCTTCAAAAGGCACAACTGTTTCAGTTGAGCGTCTCTTCCACAACCTGCCTGTTCGTCGGCGTGAGCTTGAGCGAAACATAAAGCGAGAGTGGAATAAGGTCATCGCGCTCCTTGGACAATACGCTTGTATTCAAACCAATCTCAAATTCTCTGTATCTCAACAACCTACCAAAGGGAAAAGGATTCACCTATTCTCGACCAAGGGTAATCCGACGACAAGAGAAAACATCATCAATATCTTTGGAGCAAAGACGATGACGGTTCTTGTGCCCCTCGATTTGACTCTGGAAATGAATCCTTCCACAGGCGGCCCAGCTTTGCAAATTGACCAAAAACATAAATCAAGTTCTAGGGATGTCCGTGTCGTGGGACATGTTTCCCGGCCTTCTCATGGTGATGGACGCCAAACTCCAGATCGCCAGATGTTCTTTGTAAACGGGAGGCCATGTGGCTTACCCCAATTCGCAAAGGCATTTAACGAGGTGTACAAGTCTTACAACAGCTCACAAGCTCCTTTTATTCTAGCGGATATTCAGCTCGATACCCACATGTACGACGTCAATGTTAGTCCAGACAAGAGGAGTATATTGTTGCACGATCAAAACCAGCTGCTCGATAATCTACGCACTTCCCTGGCAGCCCTTTTCGACTCGCAAGACTACTCAGTTCCAACCTCTCAGCTTTTGCCCTTTAAGAACCGCACTGAGAAGCAGTCAACCACTATCACACCCTTCAAGCCATTATCGATCACTCTTCAGAAGCCCCTGGATGATTCCCAGCCTGAAGTCGAATCAGATGAAGACAGTGACGAAAGCAGCCCCGTTGCCAAGGTGCCGCTTGGCGCCGTAAGGAGGGTTGGCGGGTCAAAATCGTTGGAGAAAAACATTAGTAGTCAAAATCTGATCAGTGGATGGGTTGAGAGGGGATCAACGTCGCGGCCAAAAAACCGAGGCACCACAGCATCAACTTTCGCACAGAATCAAAGTCCATCCGTACGTCCTTCTACGAGGCAAGAAGAGCCAAGCCTCTTTGTCAGAAGTCCCTCGCTCTCTTCAGACAGTGATGAAAATGATGCTGGGAAGCCACTTCCTGTGCGCGATTTCAACAAGCAACTGAAAGTGAACAGCGTCATGAAGACTGGCTCTTCTCTGACCAGGAAGGAGTCATCAGAATTGCTTGAGAATGAACCCCAGATTCCTGCTACGAAACCACTGAGGCGTGGACAGGGCGGGAGCTCACACACTAGCCCAATGAAAATGCCACGGGAAAAGGCAACATCAGAGGCCGCTACGATAGTCATTGGTAACGAGATCATACAGGATACTACGAGTACTCCTGATCGCCATGCGAATAATGTTGCTGTTTCTGAGGATGAAATGGAGGTTGACGATCCAAAGCCGTCTTTCGGAAACCGCTTGACACAGATATACGCAGCTGGCAGCGCCGCGACAGATAGGAAGATATCTTTTCGTAAAGAGCAAGCGGGCGAGGGTTCTGACGGTGGGGAGATCTCCGATTCTGAAGGCACAGATACGAACAGCGACAGTGACACATTCAGCGCGAACAAGGATGGGAAAGTTGTCAGTGAACCAGCTATTCCAGTCGCTGGGAGCGATAGACCAGGCAAGCAGTCGGAAACAAATGACTTGTCTGATATTACGCCCTTCACATTTGCGGGAGAACCTGCCACAACTGATCAGAAGACTCAATCTCTGAAGTCTAGTGTACGGAAGAAAGAGTCTACGGCCCAATTACTACAACACCTACGAACGGACGAGAGTCTCATAAAGCTGGGGCTGGAATCATGGAGGAACAGCCTGAATCCAAGCCAAGACTGTACGACTGTCGATGATGAAGTGACAGATCTTGCGGCAGCCAATGCGGAAGAGAAACTGTCACTTACTATAGCTCGCAAGGACTTTCTAAAAATGAGGATAGCCGGGCAATTTAACATGGGCTTCATCATCGCAACACGCCCCGCGAGCACCGGGTCGGAGGAAGGTCAAGAGGCAGCTCAGAAGAATGAGTTGTTTATCATTGACCAACACGCGACAGACGAGAAGTATAACTTTGAGAGATTGCAGGAGATTCAAACAGTACAGTCTCAACGACTAGTCCACCCGAAAAGGCTAGAGCTTACAGCACTGGAAGAAGAAATTGTGTTACAAAATATCCCTGCCATTGAGGCTAATGGGTTCAAGATCCATGTCGACATGAGCGGAGATGAACCCGTGGGCTCAAGGTGCGAAGTGCTGGCACTTCCCATGAGTCGTGAGGTGACATTCTCGATCACTGACCTTGAAGAGCTGATATCATTGCTTGGTGAGGAATCGTCCGAGTCGAAACATATACCCCGTCCCTCCAAAGTGAGGAAGATGTTTGCATCGAGGGCATGTCGCAGCAGCGTCATGATTGGGAAAGCGTTGACGCATGGGCAAATGGAGACGCTTGTGCGGCATATGGCAGAGTTGGACAAGCCTTGGAACTGCCCGCATGGCCGTCCAACCATGAGGCATCTGTGTCAACTGGACTCGTGGGATGCGAAGGGGTGGAGGGACGACAACTCACAGGGTCAACCGGTATCTTGGCGAGAGTACTTGAATGGCGAATAGTAATGTTCAGTCGTGGTCGGATGTGGGAGAAACTCATTATTTGAGACTTTTGTATTATCAAACACCAAAACTACCTAATAAACTATATATCCGGATATCTTGCCATGTTCCCAAACCTCATCCTTGCCAAACACTCAAACTCTGGCGCATCCTGCATTTAAAATCATGACCAAACACCCAAATACCTATTTCCGTAATCTCATCTCCTTTCCGCGAGGGGGTTACGCCCATCAAGAAAAGAATATCGGTTACCTGCCGCTCGGCCTTCTTCTACCATCTTGCCACTAACATTACGTCGTCCATATGCCATTGAAGTGTTCTGGTTGTAATCATTACCCGTGGAGACCTTGCGATTGTCGCTGCCAACCATTATAGGAGGCGTTGCACTTTGGAGTTCTCCATATGATCTCGCATAAAACTCGGACTCTGGTTGAATAGAGCTCTGACGGTTGCGGGGAGCCAAAGCTGGCTTCTCATCAGCGATATCCCTGCTCGCACTGACATGTCTTGCGTTTGTGCTGATGTCAGTCAATGAGTTCTTGAATGGGAAGAAAGGTGTCTTGGCGCGAGGAGGGGATTTGCGTTCTTGCTGCGAGGCAGGGGGGTTCAGGCGAAGGGGATGGGGACGAAGCTCATCACCATTAACGCCGAGGTCGTAAGATGGGTTGTTCTCATCACCATATTCGGATTCGGAATCGTCATGAGCGTATTGTTGAGCCAAGGCCTCATATGACTTGTTCTCGCGGTTTGCAGCACTAGTCTTTGCCGCTTCCATTTCACGATTTCGTTGATTTGTTCGAGAGATGAGGGAGTCGGTAGGTATCCAGGTCTCGGTGAATCTAGCAGGGCGAGGTTGACTATGCCGGTTGTAGCTGCTAGATGGGCGAGATTCTGCCTGGTCGTCGAGGGGAATCTCGCTATAGGCATCGTGGTAAATTGAACGGGTAGCAGTAGTTCGTGTGGTGGCCCTTGAAGCAGCCGAATCGCGACGCTCACGACGAGGGCTTCCAGGGCCTCTCTGGTACTGTGGAGGTGGCGGGAACTTGGTACGCGAGTCTCGGGTTCCAATTGTCGTGCTCGATCCGTTGCGGGTATGAGTGAAAGGGATGGCGCGCGGTGCTTCGATGCCGTCATGAATACCTTCTTGAGGCACGAGAGATTCCCGGCGAGCGCTTCGGGGCGTCGACAGGCGGGCACCACTGTTCACGGTGCTAGCAGTCATCACCGATGACTTGTTCCTCTTGTGCATTGGTCGAGCAGTCAGGTGACTCTCGAGAGGGTTCATATCAGGAGGCATCAAGCTAATCTTGCGGAACATGAAGCCCAGCCAACCAGCAATCGCTAAGCTGATGAGATGGAGACCACCGGCTGCAACGAAGGTGTAGAAAAGAACAGGTTTGAAGGTATTCATGAGCGATTGGTCCGAGAGGCGGGTGATCCAGGCTTCACTCTTGGTGCGCACTGATAGGGCACCAAAGGCGTAGAGAGGGGCGACACCAAGGTCGGTGACGCCGCAAAAGAGCTGATAGGATGCAGAAGATGCCGGCGATCGTCCTGCGGCGTTACGGGAGAGATGGTAAATTCCATAGATGCAGTGTAATATCACGACGCCAGGCTATATCACAAGTCAGTTACAGCTTGCAAACATTGTGAGAGGGTATGTTCTTACAGTAATTCTCATAACCCAGCCCTCGAGGCTGGGCACCTTGTCAATTAGTATCATCAGCGCAAGCAGTCCAATAGCTGATACCAGCTGCAATACGCGCAGCCCGGACTGAACATGACGGAGCCATTTGATGAAGCTCTTAGTGCGCGGGCTCATAGAAGCATACTCGCTAGTTCTGTGGGTTAGAACCTGGTGCATACTGAGGAATAGTTAGCATTGAGATGCGGCGCTGGGGCAATGCCATAGTACTCACTCAGGATGTCTGTTGAAAGACACAAGCGGCCCATTCGGCTTCTTTCGCGGTTTGGGAGGCTCCCAGCTTGCTCTTGTGACAGCCTTGGGATCGAACTTGGGCTCCGGGAAGCGCGAGTCGCTGTGGACGGCGCTGTAGAGAAAAGGCGCTTGCGACGGAGCCATGTCTGTAGTCGCAGCGCGATGCGCTTGAAGTTGCGAGATAGTAAATTGTTGGCTGTATTGTGCGCCTCGTGCTGGAATTAAGACAATAAGACAAGGTATGGGCGGGGAATGGACAATTGTTAACCACGCACGCACGCACGCACGCACGACAGGCGAGTCGTTATAATGAGATTGTTATCCGAGAAACTGGGGAGCCGAGAGAGGGTCTTGGATTTGGGGGTTGCATGTCTCTGACGAAACTTGTGTACATGGCGCGGGCCGCGTTGGCACAGCAACGTGACATGACGTCTGCCGCATCGGATCGGAGGTCGGACCCTGGCCAAGGCCGGTCGGTGATAGACCCGAGTCACTTCTCAGTCGTTCTCTGACTATAGGATCGAAGCATCATCACCAGCCGTGAATGATGATGTTTTCAATAGCACGGCGCTTTCGCCGCCTCGGTACAGTTCCCCGGGTTCCCAATGTAATTTCTGGTCGATGTTTCTCCTCTGCGCTTCGGCAAAGTTCTCGGTCTCCGGATGCGCCATTTCGCATGGCAGTGGTAGGATCTGGACCGGCCGGGTTCTATACTGCCTACCGAGTCATGGGGAAAGTGCCAGGAGTGAAGGTTGATATGTATGAGAGTCTCCCGGTCCCGTTCGGTTTGGTTCGTCATGGTGTTGCTCCAGATCATCCCGAGGTCAAGGTTGGTTACCCTATAGAACAACCAGTGGACTAAAACACTCACATAATTGTATAGAATTGCCAAGACAAGTTTGATGAAATTGCATCACAGCCCAATTTCACATTCATTGGCAATGTTTCCATTGGTCATCCTGGCAACTCTTCAAAGCATTGCAGTATAGAGTTGCATGACCTCATGCCGCACTATGATGCTGTTCTTTTGGCATATGGAGCGTCCGAAGACAAAAAGCTTGGTATCCCAGGCGAATCGACCCTCAGCGGTATCCACTCAGCGCGAGAAGTTGTAGGATGGTACAATGGTCTGCCTGGTTGTTCAGGGTTAGACCTCGATCTCTCACAAGCCGAGGAAGCTGTGGTCATCGGCCAAGGAAACGTTGCTCTCGATGTTGCACGGATGCTTTTGGAAGACATTGATGTTCTCAGAAAAACAGATATTACAGAGAAGGCGCTTGAGACGCTGTCCAAAAGCAGGGTTAAGAGAGTCCACGTAGTAGGAAGAAGAGGACCGATGCAGGTAGGTCTCACGATTGATGGCCTGATTATCACAGCTCTAACATATGACAGGCTTCATTCACCATCAAAGAGGTGCGGGAACTCATGAAACTAAGAGACGTAGGGTTTTTACCCTTCAATCGATCACTCGTTCCCGAGGATCTGAAGTCTTTGCCACGTGCCTCAAAGCGACTCATGGAAGTCCTGGTGAAGGGCTCATCAACCCCCCCGGAGACAGCTTTCAAGGCATGGTCTCTGGATAGTTGTCTCGCACCAAAGCATTTTCTCGGAAACCAGGATGCACCCTCCAAGGTGGCAAGTACTGAATTCGATATTACAGAACTCACAGCACCATTTGACCCCAAGTCATCTGTCAAAGCCACCGGCAAGACCACTATCCTGCCATCTGACGTTGTGTTCCGCTCCGTTGGATACAAATCCGTAGCTCTGCCAGGGTTTGCTGAAATCGGTATTCAATTTGACGATCGTCGCGGCGTTGTCGACAACGATGGCCTTGGTAGAGTGACGAGGATGGTTTCTGATACGCATGCTGGAGGTGCTCACAATGAGAGGGTCCCCGGAGTATACTGCGCCGGTTGGGTCAAGAACGGTCCGACCGGAGTGATCGCATCTACTATGCAGGACGCCTTCACAACGGGTGATGCGATTGTTCACGACTGGCTATCAGGCGGCCGCTTTCTCAACGCTTCAAATCATGACAGTGTAACAGGGTGGGAGGGCCTAAGACACGATGCTGGGCCATCAACATGTCGAGCCGTCGCGTGGGATGACTGGAGGCAGATTGACCGCGCAGAACGAGAGCGTGGGCAAAAGAATGGAAAAGAGAGAGAAAAGTTCACGAGCACAGATGAAATGCTGACTGTCCTCGAATGATACCAGAGACGGGCACTTTAACTGTTTGTATATTACATCACTCTGTACTTCACATCCTGTATATCTAGATGCTTAAGAGCTCTTGAGCTTCTCAGTCAGCTCAGGTACCTTTTCGAATAAGTCACCGACCAGACCGACATCGGCAACCTGGAAGATGGGAGCATCGGGATCTTTGTTGATCGCAGCAATGACCTTACTATCCTTCATACCTGCAAGATGCTGAATCGCACCCGAGATGCCCACGGCCATGTACAACTGAGGAGCAACAACCTTGCCTGTTTGACCGACCTGCAGACTGTTATCAGCGTAGCCACTGTCAACAGCAGCACGAGAGGCGCCGACAGCAGCACCAAGGGCATCAGCGAGAGGAAGCATGACCTTGTCGAACTCCTCCTTGGACTTGAGGCCACGGCCTCCGGACACGACGCGGCTTGCAGTCGAAAGATCAGGACGGTCCGACTTGGCCAAATCTTCCGACACCCACTCAGTAGGTGACTCGGGCTTGGAGTCAACTCCATCCTCGACGGTGGCAGAACCTCCCTCTAGGGGGCCAGCAGCGAAGGCAGTTCCTCGAATAGTGATGACCTTGACAGAGTCTGAAGACTCAACGGTGGCGATCGCGTTACCGGCGTAGATGGGACGGACAAAGGTGTTCTCGTTCTCAATTGCTGTGATATCCGAGATCTGCTGCGAATCGAGCAGAGCGGCCACTCGAGGCATGACACTCTTGCCGAATGCAGTGTGGCCCGCGATGACGTGTGTGTAACCGCCTTTCTTAATATTCTCAACCAAGAGGGGAGCATAGTTCTCAGGGAGACCCTTGACGGAGAGTTAGTGTTGCGCGCGTGTAATTGGGTTCATGGACTTTTCGACTGACCTTCTCATATGCACTGTTATCGACGGCAATAATCTTTTCGACGCCCTCAGCTTTGGCAATCTCCTCAGCCACAGGCTTGATGTTGTTGCCAGCGATAAAGCCGTGTACTGGTCCACCCAACTTCTTCGCAGCTGTGAAGGCGCTCAACGAGCTGTGGTTGAGTACACCATCCTTCTGTTCGAGGACTGCCAACGTGGATTGCAGGCGTTGCCGTTGTGCGCCGAGGCTGTAGGCGTGCGCGCGCGCCATGAGGCCGGTGGCCCTCTGTGCCAGCACTCGTTTCGCGGTCGGAAGCATCGTGAGGGTGTGATTGAGTTGTGGTGATAGCAATTCAACTGCCCTCTCCAGGTCCAAGAGTGAGTGATGTAGGTAAGCTTGGTTAAGTCGGCGACGGTTGTTAACGGCCCGAGGTCGAGGCCGCTTGCTCTACCGCCGCCATCGGCCAGACCGGGAACCGACGGGCATGTGGACTAAAAAGCCGAATCGGCTCAAGTGATATCCATTCACATGACACCTTGAGTATCGTATGACAGCTACATTGATCTGTCTCCAAACTTAAGGAGATATTTGAGTCTCTACATTAAGAAGTATGCTTTATTCTGTTGATCTGAGACTGGAACTGTTTCACTGATCATGGTATTGCAACGATAACCGCTATATAGGCTGGATCTCAGTCTGCATTTAAATCTTTGAGAACTGCGTTAACAAGCTCACGAATAAACCAACTGACGAGTACAATCTCATCGGGAAACCCGAAACAGCTCATTTAGAAAAACAGTTGTAGCCTCTATAAACAGAAATCATCTGAATTATCAATCCTTGGCATCTGGATCTCGTTAATGAATTAGCTTCAGCATAATGCTTAGCTAATCCTGATACCACGTGATGTAACTTCTTCCCCTGGAACTCCGCGTCCAACTGTCACGAAGCTGAGGCCAGTCAATTCGCGCCAAAATTTCTCCAAGACGCGACCCATTTCATCGCCAGACTCCATCAACATCACGACGCTAGCGACATCGAATTCCCGACGACGCACGAATAATCATCTTTCAGATTCGTGATAATTCTGTTCGCCAAATATCGCATAATACCCTGATTGTGCGCGCTCGATTGATTCACCGTCCTGAACTACCGCTCGCGGTCTGATCGCGGTAACCATAAATATGGACGACTCTGCTACCTATGGCTCGCCCGGCAACGGTGCCTCGCCCAACAGTAACCCTATTCTCGCCCAGCCTCCTCTGCAGCCAGAGTCAGGTGCAGGCGACAGCGAAGGTATGTGCGCATTGCGATTGCTGCTCCCTCGATGAAACATGCGACTCACGGGAAATAGACATCCAGATGTCCGAGGGACTGGCTACTGAGTCAAACATCAAACAGGATAGTACAACTCCTGCGCCAGGTAATCAGACTATTTGAGATATGATGGAATATTTACTGAGACACCCAGCTCGAGGCGATGAGGAGATGAACGATGCGCCCGCTGATGATGCCAAGACGAAGGAGGATGGAGTGGCCGCTACAGATGGTCA
This sequence comes from Fusarium gaditjirri, assembly GCA_013266175.1. Lineage (NCBI taxonomy): Eukaryota > Fungi > Ascomycota > Sordariomycetes > Hypocreales > Nectriaceae > Fusarium > Fusarium gaditjirri. Next base: position 45,394 of record JABFAI010000157.1, on the reverse strand, counting down.
AGAATCCAAGTCAAAGGAGGTTGTTGAGTCGGCTGCTCGTGACCATCTCATCGCGCAGACCCACGCGATTGTCCTTCCCAGCTACAGTACCTGGTTCGACATGAATGCTATTCACGAAATCGAGCGTAAAGCCATGGCCGAGTTCTTCAACAACCGTAACCGAAGCAAAACACCAGCTGTCTATAAGGATTACCGCGATTTTATGATAAACACATACCGCCTCAACCCTGTTGAATATCTGACAGTCACAGCCTGTCGCAGGAACTTGGCTGGTGATGTTTGCGCTATTATGCGCGTCCACGCCTTCTTGGAGCAATGGGGATTGATCAATTATCAGGTAAGGTGCTTTGGCAACGACATTTCTAAGTTTTCTGACATCCAATAGGTTGATGCGGAGCAACGCCCATCACATGTTGGACCACCCTTCACTGGCCATTTCAAGATCATATGCGACACTCCCCGAGGCCTACAGGCGTGGCAACCTTCTGCCGACCCTGTGGTTCTGGAGGGCAAGAAGAGCCAAGATACCGACCAAAAGGCTGCAGCTGCCGCTCCCGCTAAAGGGGAGCAGAACCTCGAAATTGGACGAAACATTTACGAGGCCAATGCTAAGAACACCCTCATTAGCAAGACTGAGGGCAAGACCAACGGTGAGACGCCAGCCACTAATGGCGCAGCCAGTGCCGACGATGCAACCAAGACCCCCATCGCCAAGGTCCATTGCCACCAGTGCGGCAATGATTGCACTCGGATATATTATCACAGCAACCATACAGATGCCAACCCCAAGGCCAAATATGACCTTTGCCCTAACTGCTTTACTGAGGGTCGCCTGCCTGCCAACCATAACAGCAACATGTATGTGAAGATGGAGAACCCTACTTACACATCGACCCTGGACCGCGATGCTCCCTGGACAGATGCCGAGATCCTACGACTCCTTGAAGGCCTCGAGCGATTCGACGACGACTGGGGTGAGATTGCAGAGCATGTTGGCACCCGTACACGGGAAGAGTGTGTTCTCCAATTCCTTCAGCTGGATATCGAGGAGAAGTATTTGGATTCCGAGGCTCCCATCAGTGCCCCAACTGGTCTGTCTATGCTTGGTCCTCAACAAGGACAGCTTCCCTTCAGCCAAGTTGATAACCCTGTGATGTCTGTCGTCGGTTTCCTTGCTAGCTTAGCAGACCCAGTCAGTACAGCAGCGGCTGCAAGCAAATCTGCCGAAGAGCTCAAGCGCAAGCTCCGCAAGCAGCTCGATGGCGACAAGGCCGAGGATGATTCTCAGACCAACGGTGACAGCAAAGCCAAGAGTGATTCTATGGACATCGACCTCCGACAAGAGACCACGACGACTACAACCACAACTACTACAACCACCACAAAGACCAACGCGCTGGCATCCATTCCTTTGGCTTCGATAGGTGCTAGGGCTGCCGGATTTGCATCTCATGAAGAACGTGAGATGACGCGCCTAGTTTCCGCTGCTTCAAATGTGACTTTACAAAAACTGGAATTGAAGCTCAAGTATTTCGACGAGATGGAGGCTGTCCTGCGTGCGGAGCGACGGGAGCTTGAGCGGGCAAGGCAGCAGCTGTTCCTCGATCGATTGACCTTCCGACGCAGAGTTCGAGAAGTGCAGGAGGGCCTGAAGGCTGCCGCGGCTGTTGGAGGCGAGCAAGGCGTACGACTTGCACAGGAAGCTATGAGCGAAGGCGACCGGTTGAGCTTCCAGGCTGTCCCAGGCCCCAAGGCTGTCCCACCTCCCAGCAGCGATGGCCAAATTAAGAGCTACGAGGCATGAAGGACGGAATCGAGACTGGATAGCGTGAGCTCTAACTAGGGGGAAGCACTATTTGGACACTTGGAATCAAAGTTGCGGCGTCTGGTTGGTACGAGGAATTGAAGTACCGGAATTACCACCGATCTCAAGCTGTGTCACTATCCGTCACTTAATATGAGCTACGTCCGCGCGACGCTGTTCAGAACGCGACGGATGAGACAGAAGCACATCTTTCTTGAGGGTCTCCACAATCGTTGATCAGAGAGGGTTTGGGAGATTCTTGAAGAAAAAAAAAGAGAAACCTAGCCATCAATGGGCACAAGGTCTACAAGTTGATCTGGTCTTCTGCGGAGGGTGTACTAGTACATGGCATAGATGCTTTGGTGATTTTGTTGCAACAGAAGTTATTTGGTCAATGAACGGTTGGGTTGTAAATTGGCGAATTGGAATGTTTTAGCTGCTATGCTCTCTGACTATCGATTTCTCTCATTGTGAATTCTATGACTGTCAGATTATACTATGTATGTTGGTTGAGTTTTGTAGTTTGTGATGATTGATTAATGTAGTTCGTATGGATCGTGTGTGCCAGATCACATCTATCATCGGGGAAACGGGGAAGAGAGTACCTATATACAGTCTCGCATGACAATTTGAGGGCTTGAAAGATGGCAATGGACCAAGGGAACAAGTACAGTACCATCAAATGGGGTTGAGCTCTCTCCACTTCCCCACGAATAAGGAAAGCTGGGGTGCCCAGATTCAGGCTTTGAAGTAATGTTTTCTTCTGGCGTACGTAGTGGTGTAAAACGCTGGATTACTTGTAAAGAGTGACCAGAGGCATGTGAGCACTTTAACAGAGCAGAGTGAGCTGACTATGATAGGGAAATGCTTCGACTTTGTCCGATCCTTGTCGTTGTAATAGGGAGTAGTACTGTAGCACAAAGTTAGCTACCTAAGGTACCTTACCTTAGTAGGTATTTCCCCAGAAGAGGCTCAAGTGATTGCCTCGGAGACGGTGGATCTACTGATACATGATTGGCTGGAAAACGCATCCCCTGCCCCAGACCCGTCGGCCCTTGAAAGTTCGTACCTCGGCCCAAGGCTTACGAGGGGCCCGGGTGACGTCTCGGTCACAAGCAAACGAACAACTACTCCATAACAAGTCTCGCGCTGGATTGATATCACTGTACGTACAGTCTGTGTCTGTCTGGTGACCCTTGTCCCCTACTCTACGATCGACTCCATTCTGGAAGCTTGCCGTCTTCTGAGCCGAGGCCAGAGCAATAAGCGTCGTGTGGTGCGAAACCGGCACTATTACTGTTCTAATATAGAGCCCCGACAAATATTTGTCGCATACATACATACATATCTACCCCAAGTCTTTTGACTCTCGTCTCGACGCCTCCTACTCTTCTTCTTCTTCTTTGATCGCTTGTCTTTCGCGTTGGCCATGTTGTTGACTTCAGCCCGCTCGCCCGCCCTTAGGAACAGCTTCCATAACTTCACCAAGACACGCGCTGTAAGTCAACCCCCTCATCATGACAACCACACCTTTGCTCCTTATGAGGTATCTTGACACATGGCCGGCAAAGACAAACGCATGGCAATCCATCGGTTATCCTCTATCTCTTGCTGCTGGTGGATGGATGGATGCCGAGCCATTGGCGGGCGACAGGAACTAGTGTCCTAGGATTGCTTGTGATCGAATGCTCCACCCGCCCGGATCTATGGTAGACAGATGGACAAGTCGATCATCTTCACCCATTTCACCTTGGAAATCGTCTGCTCTGACTGATGAACGCATCTGACAATCTGAAAAAAAAAAAACAGGCGCAAACTCTCATCATGGCACCCACAAAGCGAGCCAACAGCTCAGCCGCCTCCTCAGGTATGCTGTATCACCCATAAGCCTGAAATATTCGGACCCAACGTGCTGATACAAATTATGAGTAGGCTATGTTGAGAACAACTCCAAGGGACCCATGCTGCGATGGCAAGACTCCCTTCCCAAGCTGCCCGTCCCAACACTCGAGGAGACTGCGAAGCGTTATCTTAAGTCACTACACCCCCTACTATCTGCCAGCGAGTACGAGGCAAGCAAAAAGGCCGTCGAGGAGTTTGTGCGCCCTGGTGGTGTAGGCTCCAAGCTCCAGGAGAAGTTGGTGGCCAAGCGCGAGGACCCCAACACCAAGAACTGGATTTACGAGTGGTGGAACGATGCAGCCTATCTCACATATCGCGATCCCGTCGTCCCCTACGTCAGCTACTTCTACTCTCACCGGGATGACCGACGAAGAAGAGACCCCGCAAAGCGAGCTGCTGCCATCACAACCTCAGCCCTTGAGTTCAAGAAGCAGGTTGACGCCGGTACCCTCGAGCCAGAGTACATGAAGAAGTTGCCCATCTGCATGGACAGCTACAAGTGGATGTTCAACGCTTCCCGTGTTGCGGCTAAGCCAGCCGACTATCCTGTCAAGTTCTCACAAGAGGAAAATAAGCACATCATTGCTATTCGCAAGAACCAATTCTTCAAGATCCAACACGAGGTTAACGGAAAGCAGCTCAACACTTCAGAGCTTGAGCAGCAATTCAAGCGTGTCTATGAGCTTGCCCAGCGCGTTCCTGCTGTTGGTACTCTCACCTCGGAGAACAGAGATGTCTGGGCTGACGCTCGTGACATTCTGCTCAAGGCCAGCCCCAAGAACAAGGAGGCTCTCGAGGCCATTGAGTCGTCCTCTTTCGTCGTTTGCCTTGATGATGCGGCGCCAGTCACACTCGAGGAGCGTGCTCACCAATACTGGCACGGTGATGGTGCCAACCGCTGGTACGACAAGCCTCTGCAATTCATTGTCAACGACAATGGCACTTCTGGCTTCATGGGCGAGCACTCCATGATGGACGGTACTCCCACTCATCGCCTCAACGACTACGTCAACGACCTCATCTTTGGAAACAAGCTCGATTTCTCCGATCCCAGCATCCGATCCAACTTGCCTGAGCCACAAGTCGTCAAGTTCGATATCACAAAAGAAGTACAGAGTGAAATTGATCGCGCAACCAAGGACTTCAACGATGTCATCAACAAGCACCAGCTTGCCGTTCAGGCCTATCAGGGTTACGGAAAGGGCCTCATTAAGAAGTTCAAGTGCTCTCCCGATGCTTACGTTCAGATGGTTATCCAACTCGCCTACTACAAGATGTATGGAAAGAGTCGACCTACTTATGAGTCTGCTGCCGTCCGACGCTTCCAGCTTGGACGTACTGAAACATGCCGAACTGTCTCTGACGAGTCTGTTGCCTGGGTCAAGTCCATGTCTGATTCCTCCATTGACGACAAGACCCGCGTGGATCTCTTCCGCAAAGCCATCAATGCCCACGTTGAATACATCACCGCCGCTTCCGATGGCAAGGGAGTTGATCGACATCTCTTCGGTCTTAAGAAGCTTCTCGAGCCCGGCCAAGAGGTCCCTGCCATCTACCAGGATCCCGCATACAGCTACTCCAGCTCATGGCACTTGTCCACCTCTCAGCTCAGCTCAGAGTTCTTCAACGGTTACGGCTGGAGCCAGGTCATCGATGCTGGTTTTGGTATTGCCTACATGATCAACGAGAACAGGTATGTATATGTTGCACCCCGAATTTTTAATCGAGAAAGAACTCTACTAACATGGCGATAGTCTCAACTTCAATGTCGTTTCTAAGGGTCTGGGCAGCGACCGCATGAGCTACTATCTCAACGAGGCGGCCAACGATATGCGGGAGCTGCTCACACCTACTCTTGAGCCCCCCAAGGCTAAACTGTAAATATATACAACATATTTCTCAGGCGGAAGGAGTCTCTTGCTGTTGAATGGATTGGCATACTGTCACGGTTCAGATCAACGGCGTTTTTACTTGTTGGACAATGTACTCTATAGACTTGACTGTCTTTTTGTGCGATGCCATGTAGATAGCACTAGATATCAGAGCGACATGTTTTTAGCAAAGGCAGCATAGATTACATAACCAAACCAATGGCGGATAAAAGTTCCAAAATTCTACAAAGAGGCGCCCTTCACTTCCAGTGTTAGTTGCCATTACACGTCTAGATACATGTGATGCGGGCCCAGATGACTACACCACATAAGATTGTTTGAACATCCTACCTATCCTACATATGCGGATCCAAGGTATATACCATCTGCTTTAGCCGGCATGGGCCACAATTTCGTTGACCAAGTCTCCCTTAGACTCGTCGTAATAGGAGCAGATTTGCGAAGGCAGGGGCACCTCCTTGTAGTCATCGTCTTCGCCAGAAATAACGTTGAGGTTGACACCCGCTGATTTGCTGGTGAAAACCTTGGTTCCTATGCTCTCCTTGCTGAAGTAGATCTGGGCACTGTCGACCTGATCCAACATGACGGTTGGGATAGTGCCCATAACCTGCAGAGCAAAGTTGTTGGCTTTCACAACATCGACTGTCGAAACAAGGGTATCGACGATCAAGGACAGACGGGTGGAATTCTCGACCGTGACCTGGTTGGCCTTGCCCCTGACAATGATGGTGGTGTTGTTGCAACGGCTGATGAGAACCGAGTGTGTAAGTGATGCCTCAATCTCAATTGGCTCGGCCTCCTTCTCGTAGTTTTCCTGGTAAAAATTAACAACATGCTACAATACTTTTCGCACCTAGAACGTACAATAGTCCACTTATTGCCCTCGAGTTCCTTCTTGGCTGGCTTCTTGATACGCATACTCTCGGGCTTAGGCTTCTTGCCAGGAGCAGGGCTCTTACCCCTCTGACCACTTGAAACCGTTGAGCCACTGCGAAGAGACGGGTTCTTATGCGTCATTTCGGACTTGTCCACTTTACGCAGACCCTTAGTGACGGCATCGCCCTTGTTGAGCTCCGAGAAGACAGCCCCGAATCCACCAGATGATGCAGGCGCAGGAGCATCATCTGTCTTGATATCAAGGATAGGGGGAGGGCCAGGTGGAGGAGGAGGAGGTGGAGGAGGAGCACCAGCAGCAGGTGCTGGGGCAGTGGGAGCAGAAGCAGGCGCAGAAGCAGGCGCAGAAGCAGCAGACAATGACTTGAGAACTTCCTGAGCAGGTTGGCCATTCGGGTTCCATGGAATACCTGTTGAGAAGTATTGCTTGACATAATCGGCAAGATCGCGGAACATCTGATAGAAGCTCTGAACCCATTCGATCTGCTTGGGGTCCCTGACAATCTGGTTAAACGTGATTCGTTTAAGCCGAGAGGCTGACTTACTTATCCTTCTGCTCCTTCAGAACTCTGTTTCCAAAGAATTGAGCCGAGCCAAGGCACTCATCCACGTGCTTATAGGGGCGAGTATCAATGGTAACCCATGCAAGAACCATGATACCATCGGAGACAGTGCTGAGTTGCGTGTACATAGGGCTAGGACGGTTGGCGTCTTTGAGCTCAGTAACAGCCATCAGTGCCTCGTTGATGGGTTTGATGAGGCTCTCGTATACTGGCAGATCAGGTCCGGAGAGGTTTGGCTTCTTCGCCTTTGTGGAAATCAGGAGAAACTTGCGCTGTTCCTGGAAACCAGATTTGACGAGTGCAGCCTAAGATTATACCACGATTAGTCCCTGCCCGTAGAAGTTTCTGCGTATTCATAATCTTTCAGATGGTTGCGCGTACCTGCTCAGCGACCAATCCTCCCAGCTGGTGGCTCAACTTCACATATTTATCGACGGAAGTGTTCAAAAAAGCATCGAATTCCTCGATAGATTCTGGCAGCGGCTCGGCGACAGGTTCGGGCTTCGCGGCAGCGGGAGTAGTGGCCTTGGTATCGGAAGCGGCTGGAGGAGGAGCGGCTAAGGAAGGGTTCGGAGGTGAAGGTATCGCCTGGTTGAGAACGGCGGCGTCGGCAGGAGGCTCGGTCGAAGAAGCAATATCCTCGAGGCGCGAAGTTGCAGCTTCAAGCCTGGATAACTTTTATCAGCGTCTGCACATTTCGGAATGGCAACGCAACGAGCGTAAAGAGCTTACCTCTTGATAAGCGTAGTTAGGTTGTGCATCTGACTATTGGCAGCCATGTTGGATAATCGCCCGTTGGGTTATTATCTAGTCGAAGCGGCGGACTTAAAGCGTTCTGCTCGAAATAAATAAAGCCGAAGATATGCCTGGGCCCCTAAAAGAATAGTTGATCAGGTGGCAGCGACGTGCTCAGGCAACAGGATAGTTGCTTTGGAGGATTGCGCAAGAGGAACGGGAGTAGCTTTCGAGTTATAGGTCGTAGGTAAATAGCTAGTGCCAAGGAGAAATGGAAGAGAACAGCAAGCTTAGTGATTGAGTGAGCCGATGCTGTTTCTTTTTCGCTAAATATGCAAGCTAAGAGAGAGTCAATCAACAAACAATTGAACAGGTACTTAGATATTGAAGACGAGGTGAGGTGAGGTGAGGTGAGGTGATTGGAGCTCGGTCCAGGAGATTCGAGATCCAAATAGGGATGACTACTGGATTACAGGGGAGGTAGTACCTATATACGACAAATATACTTTGTTATGGCACCTGAGAGTGCTGTGCAGATGAGTACTGTCTAAGTACCTTATATTTCAGAAACCGGCCTAGGTAGTACCTCTAAGACTGGCTAACCTAGAGGGGTACCTATGACAGGATTTGAACACCTCCCAAGCTGGGTAAGGATCGCAATAGCTTGGCTTTATCTATACCTACCTACCTTAGGCTGAAGACGTAGGGAGACATTCCATCAACGCCGGAACCAGGCAATCAAGCGCCGACCGATATAATAGAGGCACTTGACTAGACCTTTGAAGATTTGTATTGAAAATGGGTTACTTAGAACAATTGATGGCTGACTCGAGCTTAAATATCTACTACCCATATCCAATGTGCTTTATTTATTCTTATTATTCTAAAATCCCTATAACGCATTATAATTTTATAACATAGGATATCCGATGTTTCATTTCATTCATAGACGCTTCCGAAATTCGCGGAGACGATCTTCGACATTATGCCCGTTCCAAGCCTCGCGGCCTTCAGCATCTCTACCAATCGTTGGAACACCGACCTGCTCAATGGCGAAGCTTGCGGCAACAGTGCCCCAAGCTACAGCGTCCTCAAGGCTCTCGCCTCGGGCCAGAGCCACACCGAGGCCGCCTAAGAAGGTATTCCCACCTCCTGTAGGATCAACCACCTTGGATGGGTCAGTGTGATAGGCGGGAACCCATTTCTCGACACCAGGATCGACCTCGATCTCTTCGCGAGCCACAATCCCATCGGCATCTTGGAGCAGGCCGGCAAACAAAGCCTCCATATCCGTATCTGGCTGAAGGCCACCCCTAACATAATCTTTCTTTCGTCGCTTGGTCGTCTTGGGGTCACGGCCTCGCTTTCTTCCTCCGTTCTTGGCGATGTAGCATCCTTTGTCGCCAGCACGGATAATAAGAGAGAATGATTGTAGAGGCATGCTTGCAAGAAGCTGCTCGCAGGCTCGTTCTACAGCAATGGTAGAAATCTCACCTGTTTCTGGATCCAGTCCACTGTCACCCATGAACCCAGCCAATTCTGCATGGTTCGGGCTGCAGATATCGACAAGAGGTAAGCAGTTGGTGCAATTGAGCAACTCGTCAGGGGTACACAGATCAGGCACAGGCTCCCAAATGAAGATGGGTTTGGTATATGTCTCAGGGGGCACGACCTTCTTTCGTAGTGAGGTGATCTCGGAGACGAGATCCCTACATCGATTCGGGGAGCATATCAAATGGAATGATCGTGATCTAAGCAGCGCTGGTGTAAGATCCTGAGCAGTCAAGCGCTTCTTGGGAGTCAGGTATTTGAAAGCTCGCTTCTCGGCAGTGCCTTCATAGCCGTTCCAGCCTCGTGTGGTCAGCCGAAGCCCGTCATGACGGAACAGAGCCGAGGTGGACCAGCTATCGATGAGCGTAGAGAGGGAAGGCGGGAAGTCTGAGCCCTGATCGACAATCCAACCAACTGAAGCAGATTTGGGTGGGGGTGAGAACAGGCGAGCTCCAAGGGCCGAGTAGGTGCCAGCACCACCAAGGATGTCTTTGACAGGCGGAGTTGGCGGAATGAAGTCGATATCGTCTTTCCAGTCAAGTTAGTCAGGGTCTGTTCTGAGTAACGCAACAGTTTTGTGGACAAGGATGCTAGCTGGAATAATGAATCTTCTCACCAATTATAAACATGCCCATCGTAACAAAATCGATTGGGACAGCATCTTCGCCTGACGAGTCGCTGGACTTGCCCTCAATTATGGCCAACGGGGGGTGCTCTGGGGATTTGTCTGGCTCTGGCTCTGGTTCTGGTTCAGGTTCAGGTTCAGTGCCTGGTGCACCTACATCATCGGTTTTGTGTTCCTCTGCATCGTCAGATTTGGGTTGGTCTATGTCTTTCTCTTCTTTTACAACAACAGTCTCCGTGCTATCAGTAGGCAACTCAATTTCTGGAGTTTCGGCTACATCTGCCATGATGCTTGTGAGATATGGCCTCTCGCCTAACGACAATGACCAGTTGTGTGAAAGGGTACGAGACAGGCCTTGAACCGGTAGAAACTCGCAGGAAAGGCACTGGCTGTTCGATAAATAAACGTCTTTTCTACTGCGGAGCTGTACAGTCTCAGCTCATAGACTGGTCGAGAATAGAAATATTCAACAGTTGGTGGAGTTTGCGGTCAGGGTGTTGAGTATGAAAGCGAATCGGATCGTAAAAAACAGGGGTCCAGACGCATAGATTTGCTATACCAGGGTCGGTTTTTTTGCTGGTAACTACTGTGACTCTAGTACAAGCTGTGATTTAGCTATAGGATCGGTGTGTAGGCTAATGTTACCGAGAAAGAGATGGGCCAACTTTCAAAGGAACGGATGAGTGAGCAATTCTAAGTGACTTTGATTCAGGCGGTGTCCGTCGTGGGTTGGGCACATCGGAACTGCTGCCCAGGTTCCATGGTACACGTAAGGTTACGTACAGAAGGTGTCCTCTAATTACTACTAACTACCTAATATACTGAGGTAGGCCATCAGTAAGGAACAGAATATATATTGCCAGAACTTGAAAACAAAGCAACTCATGAATTCAACCAGTGACTCTTTTTTTATCACATCTTGAGCAATTGGCACTTGGCTCAATATCAGCAGGAATGGTGGAGTTTCTCTTATTCTGGCCTTTTCCTCCTCCTCTGGGTTCACTTCAACCATAGGTACCTAAGGGTTAGTAGGTAAGGTTAGTAGGCTTATTGTCTACAAATTGGTCATAGCTCCCAGAACCAAAGTCTCAAGTATTGAGAGGCCGTGACAGGCCTTGCGGGATTCTATTCACCTGGCATCAATCATTAACTACATAACTCGACCAAGCTCGTGTTATCCATGTCGTTATCATCTTCATAGTAGTACGAAGCCTACCAATAGATGCACCAAAACAAATCTCCCCAACGCCAGTCGATCATCTTGTATTGCCAACACGTCACAAGACTTAGATCTTGTACACAAGATCTCCCTCTGTGAACCTGAAATGAATGTTAGTAAGTCAGCGCGTGGATAGTTACAATAAAGAGACTTACATAATCTGGTTTGCCTCTCCCATTTTCTGGAGCGCCTTTGTGGCCTCTCCCTTATCGAATGCATCGCGACGGTTCCCAATCTTTTTATTCACTGCCTCCACGACTGCGTCCAGCTCGGCCGCGTCATCTTCAAACAGGTCTGTGTTGAGAAGCTGACCAAGGGCTGTTCGGAAGGTTGTCAGCCGCTCAGAGCTGATGGGAGTATCGTCAATTGCCAGTGCAGCAGCACCGCTAGCAAGGTCCTCGTCGCCATTCTGCGACTCTAGCTGGTTCGAGGATGGTAGCTGAGAGGCTGGAATTGATGATGCAAATGAAGTCTGTGATTGTGATTGGTCTTGGGTTCGCCGGCTAGATCGTCGCAATGTGCTTTGCGAGTCATCCTCAGGAACATCGGGTTCCCTGCTGGATCGGGCAGTGTCACTGGTTTCTCTCGCTTGGAGACGACTGCTGTTGCGTGTAGCCCTCGAGGCCGACCTGTTTGTTTGCGTAGCATTGGCAACGTCGCCATCTTCATCTTCGTCATCACTAGAACTCTCGTCGCTAGAAGATGCGAAGTCAACCGTTTGAGTCTTTCTCCGCTTCTTCCGCGACTCCTCCACAACCTCCTTGAAAAGAGCGAAGCGTAGAATACCCTCTGCTGCAGCCGCATCACGCTCCTCCACCCTGTTCGACAGGCGGGATTTGGCATGTGCTGTGGCAAGACGAATAATGGTTTCCAGAGTACGGACGGTTAAGGGACTGGTCCTTCGCTGGTTGCCCTCCATCTCGTCGTTCCGTAGACCGACATAGATATCAGCGATGCGATCAGAAGCCTCTTGTGTCAGAATGGGCTTGATTCTCGTCTTGGCATATTGGATGTACTTCTTCATGAACGGGATGCTAAGAATTTCGGGCTTCTTGCTTGAGCCCCGGCCAGATGTGATAGTGACACCAGAATGAAGCATTGCATCATACTTTTGGTAGACTTCGGTTGGCCCCTGGGGCTCGGTTTGATTTGAGGCGGAGACCCCCAGGGATTGCCCACCTTGCTCACGCACGGGAGCGCCTTCTTCAGTTCCTGGCTGGCGATATCGGTGCATACGAAGGACGTGTTCTGACACATGTCGATCTCGTGTATCCTCGATGTCATCTGTGACGACAAACAGTAAATCAAAACGTGAGAGCAGCGAGTCAGGTAGTGCGATGTTCTTGTGAGGATCCTTGTGAGGGTCATATTGACCAAAAATAGGGTTAGCAGCAGCAACAACACTACAGCGAGCATTCAGCGATGTGTGAATACCCGCTTTCGCGATGGTAACAGTCTGCTGTTCCATAACTTCGTGGATCGCAACTCTGTCAACGTCTGACATCTTGTCGAATTCATCGATACAAACAACACCACGATCAGCCATGACCATGGCACCGGCCTCCAGTCGGCGTTCACCCGTCTCCTTATCAGAAGTTACTGCTGCGGTGAGACCAACACCTGAGGAGCCACGGCCAGTTGTCGCAATCGCGAGTGGGGCAGTATTGAGGACGAAACGCAGCAGCTGAGATTTAGCAGTGGAGGGGTCACCGACCATCAAAATATTTATATCTCCACGCAGATGTGTGCCGTTTTCGAGGTTCTTCTCCATACCACCCAGAAGCATGAGTAAGATGGCCTTCTTGACATAGTCATGACCGTAAATACTGGGGGCAAGCGATTGAGAGAGCAGTTCCAGAAGATTCTTCTTCTTGGCCACCTTGTTGATGTTACGAATGTCGGTATCGGTAATGGTTGCAGTCGCCACACCACCTCCAGACTTTGAAGACAATAAGACAACATTGTTCGTCAGAATCATCGTTTTGAAGAGAGCACTGTTGTGGTTGGTATTACGGTTGCCCAGTGTTCGATAAATACCGACGAGCTGCACTCGGTCGCCAGGCTTCACACTGTCCACGAGGTCGTCGTCAAGAATGGCATCCACTCCGCGAGGGAGCTGCCCTGCGGGTGCTCGCTCGGGCATTTCCTGGATAGAGATGGTCTGGTGGTCCCGGTATGTGCAGAAGCCATACTCTGTAACAAGTGGGTTACCGTCGTCGTCCTCGCGAGGGTAGACGCTTGAAGTGGTAACACCGTTGGTCATGGTCTGATCCTGGTACTCGCGAAAATGAAACATGTCTTTCTTCTCATTGTAGTGAACACTCTTGACGACCTTGGGGCGGATGAGAGAACATCGAGTCACGATGCCCTCTATAGAGACCATATAGTTAAGGAGGTGAGACGATAATGTACGGGGATTGCAAGCGTTCAAGCCAAAGCTGCCAGCCCACGCACAATAGTAAATGGTGTCTTTTGCGGTCTGGTCAGGCCGCGCCTGCGGAATGGTTTGGACGATGTTCTTCAGGGCCTGATCAAAAGCTAGAGTGAAATCGAAGGGTTGCTGTAACAGGCCCTGCGCGAGGTCCGGGCTGTGGTTGCGTACATGATCGAGATTAACGGTCAATCGACGCTGGTTCTTCTGAAGCATAAGAATAATATCGGATCGATAACTTCGGACTTGAGGATCATCTGCAGAAAAGAGTTAGCCAGACACAACGACCACACTTTTTTTTTTTGGAGAATGGGCGGTGGACATACTGGGATCAAGGAATTCCTCCGCTTGACGTATGCGGTCACGCACGCCTTCATCTTGAAGCATAAAAGAATCCATGTCGGCAGTTCCTTGTATTGTCGTTACAATGAGCGACTTGGTCAAAAGTGATGCTGATATGGAACCTGGTTAAGGTACTGTACGGTAATCAGATCGAGGGGTGAAAGTAAACCAGGCGGGGCGTTGCTAGGGGGCTGCTCGAAATTGCTGGCCCTGCCCGCGCTCCCTTTCAAAGAACGCGTCTCTTTCGCGTAAAGTGGTAGCAGGTACTTAGGTAGGTGGCCTCTAGAGGTGGCTGATGTGTGGCTTCAATGGACCCTATGCTATGTCGTCAGGGAGCTAGTCCAGATTCCGTAATGACCTAGGTCCAGGTCTCAAGAGGGAGGTACCGTATCCGTACGTAGTAGGTACCTACTAAGGTACGCCAAGCCTGCCTGTACCATTGCCTTGTACTGGGATCCCCATGGTCCTCCACGCGGAGCACTCACAACTCTCAACCTTAAAGATCTCTTCCCTACGACGCCTTTCCTATACTACCACGCATAAGCCACCCCACTACCTGAACGGATGCTATTCACCGGTGTTCGTGCACAATGTCGGTCGGGCTCTCTGGCAACGCGCATACCGCTCTAGATGAAGAAGCAAGGGCTGAGGTTGACGTCCTCAACTCGCGGCTCGAAAAGACGACGCAATTGACCAAGAAGATTCAATCGTGCCTCAACCGACTCGAGTCGACCGGGAAGAGTGTTCAAGATGTTGCAGGACCTCTAAACGGAGAGACCAGGCGACTGCAGATATTGGGAAATAGTATGGAAGAGGCACTGTCCATGTCCAGCCAATGCTGACGACTAACCACTGGGTAGATGTTGATTCAGTTTTGGCCGCTATTGACCGATTGCGCCAACCTGCAGATAGCAAAAATGACGAAGAGCAGATCATTCGAGTCGGTCCTGAAAAGGCCGGTCTCTCCAATTACCTGGCTTCTATCAAACGTCTAGGCAAGGCCTTGAACGAGATGAAAGCCTCCAACTTGCGCGCCAACCAACAAACGATGGCCGATTTAACACGACTCATCAAGTCAGGCAATAGTCAGTTGGAATCCCATTTCGAAACATTGCTGCGCGCAGAGACTCCTCGATCCGTCGAGCCGTTGCACTTTATCACAAAAGACAAGCCTTTCCCAACACTACCTCAGGACAAAATAGCCCGGCTCGGTCTGGTCTATTCATATGTCATCGAGAGTCACCACAGCGGATCCTCTGAGCTTGCCCATATATATGCAGAGGTACGCGGCCCATACCTCTCAACATCCTTGGCCAACCTGGCTGCCGCAAGTGTCAACACCGCCAAGAAGAAGAGCCCAGATGCTGTCTATCGTGCGGGGACCAACGGTATAGGGACTTACTCACAAGCTATGGAGGGACTTTTCGTCTCCGAATACGACAATGTGTGCAGTGTCTTCTCGCGTGAGGATTGGGGTGTGGTATTCCAGTCAACTTGCCAGGCAGCGATGGCTGAGCTTGCCCGAACGTTGCGTGAACTCAATGCTCATATCAAAAATCACCTTAACACCGACTGTTATCTGGCATACGAAATCACCGAGATCATCTCGGCTCTTTCGGGCAAGCTCGAAACACGCACCGGAGAATTGAAAGGAGCGCTCGCTGCAGCCCTGAAGCCTGTTCGAGAGACCGCCAAGTCGTCCCTTGCGGAGCTCCTTGACGAGACCAAGCGCAAGATCAGCATGCTACAGATGTTGCCCTCAGATGGCGCCCCAATATCCCTCGTGTCGGAGACAATGCAGCGCCTTCAGACGATGGTACACTTTCTACGCCCCATCTCCAGCATAATGATCTCGTTAGGGGACGGCGGATGGAACTCTAAAGCGGCGGCTAGCGGACGCTCGACCGATGCAATCCCCAGCCTAGCATCGTTCGATATAGGAGCGGATGGTAAAGAAATCTTTTCGCATTACTGTACCGATACCATCGAAATGCTGCTCTCTGGTTTGGACCAGAAGTCACGCGTGCTCATGAAGAGTAGAGCTGTTGCTGGAGTATTTCTGGCCAATAGCGTTGTCATCATCGGAAGAATGGTTCAGAGCTCGGAACTTAGCGGGCTGTTGGAGAATAAACTGGACATTCTCGAGCAATGGCGCAAAAAGGCAACGGCAGCTTATACGGATGTTTGCAAAGACCTTTCCGTCCACCTATTTGACACTGTACATACCAATCGTGCGCATCGCCCAACTTCTGGACCTGTCGACTCTACTTCGATCGTCAAAGGGTTGGGAAGCAAAGACAAAGACAGGATCAAAGAGAAGTTCACGCAATTCAACAGCGCATTTGACGACATGGTTTCTCGACACAAATCGTACAGCATGGAGCGGGAAGTCCGGCGAATGTTTGGGGAGGACATTCGCCAGAAATTGCAGCCTCTCTACGAGCGGTTTTGGGACCGGTATCACGAAATCGACAAGGGCAAAGGCAAGTACGTCAAATATGATAAGACTTCCATCGCCGCTGTATTTTCCAGTTTGGCTTCCTGAGCATAGGGCAAAGGGGGCAATTGTGAGCCTGGACCTTTAGGCACTATGGACGAGGACACGCCGATGAGAAATGGCACAACGTATGCTGCTAGCCTACCTATAGCAGCAGTTCCGCTCTTGGTTCAAGGATGTTTATCCCAGACGATTATCATCAATATCTTGTCACCATCTTGATGTCACCCAACCAACGGTTTTCCCCGATCTTGCCCGAGGCACAGTGTATGAAACCTGAAGGATTTATTCACCTACTATGCCATCTCCCCCTCATATACTGCCATGCTCAGTCCAACTTCAAGTCCTAGCGATCCTCAAATATCCTGGGCAGCCACGCAAATCAGGAGTTGAGTAAAAGTAATTTGAGAACAGCAACGCAGCCCAGAAAAAAAAAGAAAAGAAAAGAAAGCATTGTTTGGTCCCCTGGCTCGTTTGCTGAGGCTACAGAGGCGACTGGCGAGTTGCAGAGTCATCAGGAGGGACACCTGGGACATGTGCCGCAGTAGTCGTGAGTTCCGAGATCGTTTGCTTTGCAACAGGCAGTACAGCAACTATTGATAGGCAACTGAGATTCGACAATGGCCATAGTGAAGGTGCTGAGAAAGTATTTGAGAGCTTGGTGTAAGTCACTTGGCTCGTGCGGGGAGGACGAGGACGAGGACGATATTGTTCAAGTTGAGATGGAGTGATTTTTGCTTCAAAGGCCTGAAGGAGAACCGATCAACAGTTCCAGAAGCTTTATACTCTATCCATCCTCAAGGGTCTGAGCCAGCAATGCCACGATGGTCTTATCCGTGGACCCGAAAGTGAGGCTGATGCGATTTCAATTCGAGTCCAGGTGGCCTTCGCATGTGGGAGGGACCGGAGATATGTGCAGGGGGGCTTTACTGCCTTCTTTCTACGGATGGATTGAAACATGAAACAGTCCCACCCCCCACGTACCTAGAGGCTAGCGCGCCATGCACAGTTTTATACTTGCTTCACCACCACATGCCACGGCGAGAATCAGAGCAGCCGTTCAACTGCCAGCGCCAGCCATGGAGGTCATCGTCATCATGCATGTGATGCAATGCAACTGTGTTGGTCCAGTCTCCTGGAATTTGGCGCCACGCCAGTTGGGACTTGAGTCCTGGTTCCCAGTAAGTGGCAGCTGTCATCTGGTAACCGACCCTTTTGGAGAGCGAGAGCCCACAAGAGAGAGAGTGAGTGAGGGGGCTGGCACTTTCACTCACTCTACTTGCCCAATATATTGCACTTCCTCCATCTCTTGGGCCTCGGTGACTCCCACATTGTAAATTACCTTACCTGGCCTCGTAAAGGCGATGCTGAGGCCTATTATCGAGGTTATTGGGTGATAGCAACCGATTGTCGCACACTATCCCATGATACTTAATGCTGTCCCTGACAGGATACCACTCTCGGGCCTCGCTCGGGTCTCACCATGCAGTGGTGCCCGAAACCAGATACGAGCAAGTTGTTTGTCGCCATTCGACACAAACATTATACCCATAATCCAATAAGTAATTTACTGAATCTAGCACATGCACATGCATCATATCCATCTGTCTCGCAGCTGCGCGGCGCAGCACACTGAATTTACTTCACACCCGCTAGCCCGCTTCTCTGCCAGACCAGATTTCCTGTGTCGATCTCTGCTGTGATTTGAGGACCCTTAATTCAATTATGACAAGTCATGCACAGACTTCACCTATCAATCTTAACACCACTGCCAAAAATCTCGTCAATCCGCGTCCGTCGCTCCCACACAATGGCATTGTCCTCCCTACGTTTGAAGTAGAGTATGCGGTGCTGCGGGATAAACTCCTCATCAGTCTGCTCCGTCTTCCAGCATTCCACTGCCCTCTCACGAGCTCCGAGAAAACGGTCTTCGTAGCCAATGATGTAGTCGCCTGCATCGAAATTGGTGTCCCAGCGAAGCCGATTGAGCACATCAGCAGCTGTGCGAAACTTGCCCAGCCCTGGTGTCTTGCCCACAACCGCAGCTCGGGATCCAGGCCCTGCGCTCTTATGCCCTTTTGATTCCTCCTCAGCATCACCGAAATCTTCCTCTTCGTCGAGCTCTTCGTCGGATTCGTCATCATCTGTCTCGCCCTCATATTCTCCCCATGGACTCTGGTCAACTTCCAATGTGCTAAGATCATGAGCCCTTGCGACAGTTGCACTCATCCAACAGAACTGAGAGTCATAGTACTTTTCATCTCGGCGAATCCTCGCTTCAAAGTCTTGCAGCACTGTCTGCATGGCCATACCCACCTCCTTAGCATCTTCTTTGTTTGAGTCATCACCCCATGCAAGACCAATGAGGTAACAGCCATGATATTCTGCGCCAGATGTCTCTGCTCCAGCGGACACATCCAAGAAACGAGATGGCCAAATACGTGCGAGTAGATGCTTCAGTTTCCTGTTTATATCTAGAAAATGTCAATATGATACATCCTGCCAAAGGAGAGGGACGCCCTTACCAACTAGTAGCATAACACAGCGCGACTCAAGCCAGCCGATGAAACGACCACTCTTTTCCTGCGACGGGCCCCAGTAATGCGCATCAATCTTGATGTATGTTTTGAATGCATGCAAAAACTCTGTAGCTGCCGGGGCTTGAACTGATCCTAGAGCTCTCTCTGGTTCAATGCCGAGTATCTTACCCCAGGTACAGTCATCACCTGATAGCAACATCTTGGCACGACCAAACTCAGAAGAAATGGTAGCCACTGTTGGGATAGACGCGATAGGGGCAGTGTTGAGTGCTGGGGCATGCCAACCGATCAGGCAGAGGGGTTCTCGGAATGTTCGATTATATCTCAATTCTTTGTGAAAGAACGGGTCAAAGACCATCGAGTTGTTCCAGTCGAACTCCGAGTAATGATGAAAGAATGTGATGACAATGTCGGCTGGGGTTACAGTTTCATTCTCGTAAGCCAGTGCTTTACAGACCGGTACAAGGAGGACGCTGATATGAATACCACCGAGGAATCCAAACTTTGCCGAATAAATACCTCGCGCCTGGGCCCAGGATTTGATGAATAAGTGCGCCATTCGATACTGTACCATATCTGGAAGTGAGCGGCGAAGGTAGAACAGATCGCGAACAGGCTTAAGCTTAGCAAGTGCCTGGAAAGACAAAGCAAACGCTGGGTCGCTGGCTGGGCGCTTCATAACTTCAGGCCATCTATATCTGAGAGTTAGCAGTTTCCCTGTTGAATATATACACGAGTTAACAGTACCTTTCAGCTATCGATGCAGCCGCACAATACTGGAGATCGACTTTGACGCCATTAACTTCTAACTCCAGCATGTTACCTGAATTGGCCTTAACTCGTCGCAAGATTTTGACGCCCAAGGTCGTTGCTCGCTTCAACCTTTGAACAGCCAATGCGAAGAACGTCTTTGAGCTGAATGGACCAATGCACAAGCAGTCAATATCAGAAGAATCAGTCCAGACGCCGAGACCATAAGAGCCGACTGGGACTACAATGAACGCCGGCCCAGACCGGGAATCATTCTCTGAAATCGAGGATGTAGCATCTTTGAGAACCATTTCGAGGGTCCTGATCGCTTCAGCCCGGCCGGTCCTCTCCTGTTCATTCGGCAAGCATCCATGATCCTCCAAAAACTGCTCCAAGCTCTTGCTGTTAACCAAGCCAGGGGGAGGTCGTTGAAGTGCAATTTTCATCTCAGGGACACAAGATCGAGACACATCAGAAGATGACGACTTAACCAGGAGGCATCTTATGCCCCAGTGATCACTGGCGTATATGGGATCACCCTGCTCCGTCGACTCGAAGGTTGTCTGGCCAAACATATTGAAGCCATGTGGGTGATAGTGGCCATTTGCCTTGACCAAGATCTTGTCATATCTCTGCGGTCTATTATTCAACCCATTACCAACAAGATCGGACGCCAGTGTGTTTGTCAATGGGTCGAAAGTCGCGCCTTGCTCGCCCTGGAAAGAGTCTAGGACATTCCTCTTCTCATTGGTCATGTCTGAGGATTCGCCTGACTCCAGTCTCGTTGCCAGCCAAGTATCCAAGAAGCCAGAATCCGAGATATCCCGGTCAATGTCTCGCAAGTTACGAGCAGTTTGGGCAGAAATATCATGCTTTTTCTTGGCAGCATCAATGGTGTAAGTAGAAGTTGCAAGATTGAAGTCTCCAGCAATGATGCACGGATGTTGCAAAAAGGAAGTCGACAAATAATCGAGCATCTTCTGGACTTCTTTCTTTTTGGTGGCGACGGCGCCGTCAGTAAGGCCTTGGCTCAGATGACACGCCACAAGGATCCAAGGTTTGAATTTCCCATCGTCGACGTCTCTTGTGCCGATGCCAGGAAAGCGGGCTACGGTGCAGCCTTTGTGCTTCCTGTGAAATGGGAGATAGTGCCATTCAAACGGAAATCTACTCAAAACGACAGTGTTCAGTAGGCTGGGTAGCGGCCCAATACCTGGCTTATCTGGGGGCCCATGAGTGACAAAAGGATAGCGACTACGTAGATCCTTGTTGGCGAGGAGGTCAGGAAGAAAATGGTCTGTGACTTCTTGGAGAACAACAATGTCGGCGGCAGCACGAGCTGAGAGCAGATTTTCCACCAGAGCTGGATGCCGATATGATTGAGGAGGCCACTCAAACTCTGCCAATACATTATAAGAAGCAACAACCAATTGTTCGAGGATGACCTCGTTGGTACCCGGAGATGTGTTTGTCGACTCAGCCATTTCCCAGGCCCCTGAAGGTTGGATCGAGTGGTAGCATGGCTGGAAGGCAATATTAGACATTTCATCTAGATGATCATTAAAACTCTGAGGCGGTGTTATCCCATTGAAGGTTCCTGATTCAAGATCTAGAGTCCCCCAAAGCCTCATAGGCCGCGGTCCGCTTCCGCCTTGCGCAAATGCGCCGTCGCGAATAAGAATAGCAATTTCTTTCACTTCCCACTCTATCGGTGCTAATAGATTGGCCTTTTCGAGGAGAAAGTGATGGGGTGCAGCCTCGGCGTCTTCACTCTGACCGATGGTCATATGAGGAACGAAGCGTTCATTTTGAGCGACATGCGGACGGCCAAGAGCATTGCAGATTAAATCCCTGATCTTTGAGAGCTCGGTTGTAGTAGAATCTGAGTTCGAACCCAGAAAGATGGTGTTGCGATTTTTATGTTCGAAACAACCAGCAACATTGAGTGCAAGATGAGGCCGATTTTGTATCACCAGCCCTTCAAGTGCTTGAGCTGCATTTCCTAGCACTTCAGGCAGGACAAATGGGTAGATAAGATTAACGTGAGGTGGCCACGCTGAATACGCCTTATCATAAAGACTTCTCAGGCGATCCACTGATGGCCAAAGTCCACGAGGAGGGATAACACATAGGGCAGTCTCATGCGAGTCGAACCCATACAGTGGTGTTTGTTCTATCTTCTCCATAACTTATATAAGATTCTCCAGATTCCCGGTATATATGAGCTGAATGATGATAAGTTTGGAAGCGAGCGCTATGCCTCAAAGAAGATAAGCTGGGTTTGAAGTGTAGTGGGGAGCCCTGCCAACGTCTCTCGGGTAAGATGAAGAGGATCGGCGGAGGGGTCGTCGTCTTGCGTATGTATTGTTGTATTAATGAAGTTGCCAACAAAAAGATGGGTTACCTCACTTCTTTAATGCTTCATCTTACCTTCTCAAGGCTGACAGATAATACAGATATTTATGGCCACTGACTCATCAATTTCAGGCAATTTGCGGCCTATCTGTCATTTGCTACTCTGGGATCGTTAAGTTCAAACTGACCCGTGGCGTAGCAAGCCTGCGGTGTGACTCACTGTGAGTTATGCGTGAGTAGAAGAATATCGAAATGGTCAACTGAAGACATTTTCAGCTGGCTATAGACCTTCCCTAGGCTGATAGGAAGTAAAAGGCACTACATCACCAGGGTTGTATTTGTCGTTAGTTATAAGTCACTTAATACCGTATGTTTAAATTCTGTAACATTAAAAAAGGACCAATGTTGTAGCCCTTGGACCAGTTGGCCGTTTACTTGACGAAAACCTCATCGAGATTCCGTGAAAGTACATTACCCCAAGTTCTCCGGCCCCCAATCAATAATTCCTGTTTCATGCCCCTTGCCTTCCATTAGAGCTTCAAGCTTGTCTTCAACTGTGACCCAACCGTGACGCTTCTGTGAGATAGCATACTTGATTGGATCCCTCCACTCTCTCCACCAAGTTTCCTCGCTCTGAACAATACACCTTCTGTCAGGCTCCCCGTTCTTCGCTGTAGCAAATGGCCAGACGGCTTTGACCACTTCGTATTTGTGCTTGCCAGAGAACAGGCTGGTCACACTAGTGAAGAACTGATTGACTTTGTCTGGGTTCTGTATCATGACACGGCTATGGGTAACCACGAAGCTGACATCAACTACGCCACGGTAGTTGAGTGCTGCCACGAGGCTGCGGAACTGTCCTTCAAGCCATTCTGTATCGAGATTTGTGACCACTCGTTCAAGCGTAAAGACTTTAACAGAGGCAGGGTCCTGAACGAAACGGCAGCACCATTCATCCAACCCAGCATCGCCGACTTCGGGAAGGACATCAGGTTTGAGACCTCCACGGTAAGCTAGCTCCCCATCGCCAACACATCGAAGATAGTCTAGACGCTGGTTAACATCATCCGGGACTAGTAGGCTCATAAGGTTAAGTTTGATGTCAAAGTCGACTTTGCGCCCCCGACTCCCTCGAATGTGAATCTGGGGCTTGGGAGGCACCGAGGCTTGTGCGCGGATAAGAGCGATAAGCGCCTCAGGCTTGGCCGATAGATATTCCGCACGCGATGAGAGAGTCTTATAGTCGTTGGAGAGTTTGAAGAGAGGGGGAGAGTAAAGACGGTAATCAACTCGCGGTAGTCCCGGAAAGCTTGCTGGGCCTTTATGGGCTGCTGTGGCTTGTGAAGCCGGAGCGGAAACAGCGCTTGATGGGATAGAAGGCCCAGAATAAGGTGGTAGTGTTACATGATGCTCTGGAGTCTCATCAGTCAAAACTGCGACGGGTGACGATGGCTCAGGCTCGGTGACTGCTGCGGACTTTTCCATGTGTAGTAGGTAGGCAAGAAGATTAAAGATAAGAGAGATTGGTTAGTTAGTAGGCTGTAGATGTAATGCCCTTAAGGTAGGTGAGGATGTATCAAATGCTTTGATCAACTTTGGATAGTAATAAACATGAAAATAACGATATTCTTAGACGATATTTGAGAATATTTAAAAGTTAGCCCGTATTACTTGGAAGCTACCTTATACTAAACTTATGGTTTTTACCTGCCTAATAAATAACGTATAACCTACCTAGTAGTATCTATCGGGGCGTCGAGCGCCACTTCTCAGCCTTGCCCCACTACCTACCTACTTATGATCAACCAACCTGGCCTGAGCCTGGGTCTCGTTGTGAACACATAGCTCCATCCCTAAGTAGCTTTGGTTGCTATCTCAGCGTCCAACATCTGCATTTATTCTGCAGGGCAACCCAGCTGCCATACCCGCCTTATATCTTCAACTTCTGTAATAACTTCCTCAACGTCCCACTCAGCGCCTGCTATTTAGCCAACCCCGACCATGGATTACGAGACGCTCAAGGAGCAATGGAGCGAGGTCGAGGACCGCGATGGTGTCCGTCTGAGCTGGAATGTGTTTCCCAGCTCCCGTATGGTACGTGTACCGCTTCATAACGCTCGATCTTGAGCTCACATGATTCAGGAAGCCTCTAGACTCGTCGTGCCCATTGGCGCTCTCTATACCCCGTTAAAGGAAAAGCCCGATACTCCTCTCCTTCATTTCGAGCCTGTTACATGCAAACAGCCCTGTCGCTCTGTATTGAACCCGTTCTGGTATGATGCCCTTCCAAACGGCTGCTCTAGTTTCATATACTGACCTGGTCCTGAAGTCAAGTCGATGTTCGTGCCAGAGTTTGGATCTGCCCTTTCTGCCTTTCGAGAAATCAGCTTCCACCGCACTATAAGGACATTACTGCAAACGCTATCCCCCCCGAACTTCATCCTGCGAACACCACGATAGAATATCGCCTCTCCCGACCTGCGCCTGCACCTCCGATTTTCCTCTATGTCGTCGATATGTGCCAGGAGGCTGACAGCCTCGCCTCTTTGAAAGAATCGCTTGTGATGAGCTTAAGTCTGCTTCCCGAGAACGCTCTTGTTGGTCTCATCACTTATGGCACAATGGTATACCAATCATTTTCCCCCTTGAGATGTTATGCCACTAATACCTCTACAGGCTCATGTCCACGAGATCGGCTACGAGGAATGCGCCAAATCCTATGTTTTCCGAGGTAGCAAGGAATATGCTGCGAAACAAGTACAGGAGATGCTTGGTCTCTCATCCTCCGGCGTACGACCCGGCATGCAACCTCAACCTGGTCGCCCATTCCCTGCCGGCCCGGCATCTCGCTTCCTCCTCCCTGTCCAACAGGCAGAGTTTCAGCTGACCAAGGCTCTCGAATCCCTTCAAAAGGACCCCTGGCCAGTTGCGAATGACAGGCGTAACCTTCGATGCACCGGAGTGGCTCTCAGCGTTGCCGTCGGTCTTTTGGAGTCATCTTTCCAGAATGCAGGTGGACGCATCATGCTATTTGCCGGAGGCCCTGCTACTGAAGGCCCCGGCATGGTTGTGGGACCCGAGTTGAGAGAGCCTATTCGATCCCACCATGATATTGATCGAGACAACGTTAAGTATTACAAAAAGGCTTTGAAGGTGTGTCATTCGGATTTTCCACTCTTTTGGGCTCATTCTAATCATCTCATCATAGTTTTACGAAAACTTGGCCAAACGAACGGCACACAATGGTCACATCATTGACATTTTTGCTGGCTGTCTGGACCAGGTCGGCCTCCTTGAAATGAAGGGCCTATGCAATTCAACTGGTGGTCATATGATCTTAACTGATAGCTTCACTTCTTCTATGTTCAAACAATCTTTTGTGCGAATCTTTGAGAAGGATGGCGATGATAATCTACTCATGGGTTTCAACGCAGTGTTGGAAGTTCTGACCACAAAGGAACTGAAGGTTACAGGTCTCATTGGACACGCAGTCTCTCTCAACAAGAAGTCAATCTCTGTGGGCGAGACTGAATGTGGAATTGGCAATACATGTTCTTGGAAGATGTGCGGTATCGACCCCAAATCGAGCTACGGAATCTACTTTGAGATTGCCGGCCAAGGTCCTGCCACGCATCAGCAAGCGCCACAGAAGGGCATGATGCAGTTCCTGACGTACTATCAGCACTCATCGGGCCAGTTCCATCTCCGCGTCACGACTGTCGCCCGCAACCTTAGTAGCCCTGCTGGGGACCCAGCAATCGCGCAGTCCTTCGACCAAGAGGCCGCGGCTGTCCTTATGTCACGGATTGCTGTGTTCAAGGCTGAGGTCGATGATGGCCCTGATGTCCTACGCTGGGTTGACAGGATGTTGATTCGTCTCTGCTCCAGATTCGCGGACTACAGGAAAGATGATCCTTCATCCTTCCGACTGGAGAAGAACTTCACGTTATACCCTCAGTTCATGTTCCATCTCAGACGAAGCCAGTTCCTGCAGGTTTTCAACAACTCTCCTGATGAAACAGCCTTCTACCGTCACGTGCTCAACCATGAAGATGTTAGCAACTCACTCGTGATGATTCAGCCAACCCTGGACTCCTACACTTTCGACCAGGATGGCGGCCAGCCAGTTCTTCTGGACTCGGCCTCTATCCAACCAACTCACATCCTGCTTCTCGATACTTTCTTCCACATTCTCATCTTCCACGGTGAAACAATCGCTGAATGGAGAAAGGCTGGTTACCAAGATCAAGAAGGTTATGAGAACTTTGCTGGTTTGTTGGAGCAACCCAAGGAGGATGCTCGCGTAAGTTCACCCTCAACCTCTCAATCTGTTACTAACCCGTCCAGGATCTCATCACTGACCGCTTTCCTCTTCCTCGATTTATTGTTTGCGATGCCGGTGGTTCTCAGGCTCGATTCCTCTTGTCCAAGCTCAACCCGTCCACTACACACACCACTGGCCCATATGGTGGTGTAGGAGCCACCACTGCTCAGACAATTTTCACAGACGACGTATCTCTGCAGACCTTTATGGACCACTTGATGAAGTAAGTTTGAAACCCGTATGCTGCTCATATCGAGTTAAGCTAACATACTGTCTAGGCTTGCTGTGAGCGGTACTAATTGAGGTGGCCAACAAACGGCTTTATCGCAGGCGTATTGCCATCTCAAGTCAATGGAAAATCAAGTCTTACGATGGGGCGCAGATAATGGCGAAGCAGTTCTCATAAGCCTATAATGTTAGTCAAGAGACATTATAATAATCAAAATTCGAAGCCAGCCCTTCGCAGATCTGTAACCTTAAGCCCCTCGTTGCGTTGTGATGCTTTTGACGGGAGCGGATGTTGGCAGCACGTGATACTCGCTGACTCAGCACATTGGTTTAGGGCAGGTTCGAATGGTGGGGCCACACCTTCCACTTTTAGTTTTGTCATTTCGCGACAACTTCAAGTTTTCTTTTCGATCAACCTGCCTGTTCATTACTTCCGGCACGCAAACCTCGAGCCTCTGCCGACTTTCACGACACAAAATGCGTTTGTCTCACTTCTCAATATCAGGCACGATTATCCTGCTTACACGATGAACAGCTCCCAAGTTCGATCCCAATGAGGTCAAGGTGATGTAGGTCGATTCTAATCGCAGTTCTTGGGCCCATTGAAGCTGACATGTTGTAGCCACCTCCGCGCCACTGGCGGTGAGGTCGGTGCCTCCTCTGCTCTTGCTCCCAAGATCGGTCCTCTGGGTCTCTCCCCCAAGAAGGTCGGAGAAGACATTGCCAAGGCCACTGGCGACTGGGTATGGCATTCAATCCCATTATCCATCGGAGTATACTAACAATAGTGTTCAGAAAGGCTTGCGCGTGACTGTCAAGCTCACCATCCAGAACCGTCAGGCCGCCGTGTCGGTTGTGCCCACTGCTTCCTCCTTGATTATCAAGGCTCTCAAGGAGCCTCCTCGTGATCGCAAGAAGGAGAAGAACATCAAGCACAACAAGTCTGTTAGCCTTGACGAGATCATCGAGATCGCCCGCACCATGCGATACAAGTCTTTCGCCAAGGAGCTCTCGGGTACTGTCAAGGAGATTCTCGGAACCGCCTAC
The DNA here is from genome assembly GCA_013266175.1 of Fusarium gaditjirri. Lineage (NCBI taxonomy): Eukaryota > Fungi > Ascomycota > Sordariomycetes > Hypocreales > Nectriaceae > Fusarium > Fusarium gaditjirri. Next base: position 17,695 of record JABFAI010000157.1, on the reverse strand, counting down.
AGTGTTGGCTGCCAGGTCGACGGCAAGCCTCCCCAGGCTATCATCGAGGCCATTGACAGCGGAGACATCGACAGTAAGTCTTGAGCCCTCTGCTTGAGATTTCTTTACGCTAATATGTGATAGTCCCTGAGGAGTAAATGTTTTCTCACACTCTGTTCAATAATCCTGCCCGTATGAGAAACAAAAAATAGACTCACCGATTTACGGCAGCATGACAAATTCTTATCTTCTAGCCCTCGTGATACTCTTCGAACTTGTGAACCCTTGACTCACTCTGAAATCTACCATCATGCCCCGTGGTTTATTTCTATTTTTGCGCAAGGAAGAGGAACTTGGCCCAATACTCACCGCGACATAGTAGCAATAAAGCTCTTGTGGATGTAGCGGTCCATCATCATGGCCACATGATGCGAAAAATTTTCGATGTTGAGTTACAGTACTTCTAATGAAAATTCCTTCTTTGTGTTTCGAGAACATCTTCCTGCTACCCTCCCTAGTGGGCTGCGCAAGCTCTCCCTCACAGTGTCTCATCGACCAGGTAGAACAAGGCTCCGAGAAATAGACATCCAGCTAAGTTAATCGCGAAGAATCTGAATCGGATCGTACTTAGAGTAACTATAAACGTTTTTATGGCATGTTATGCATTGCATCGTTTCCGTCATCGAAAGTACCAGTTTTCCATGAAGTTCCCATAGGTTCCACCCATACGTCTTTTGAAGCAGCACCTTTCAGTCTGCTCTACTTGCTTTCGAGACGATCACAAGCTCTGCGGAATCGCCATTGTTGGGTCGAATGGATATAGAGACTCTATCCACCTGCGGCAAGTATACCAGCGATGTGGTACGATAGGCGATGTCCTTAATAGTCTTGTCGTATCTGAAGGTATTCATAGATCACATCACTCGCATCCATGGGCATGGGTGGGCTCAGAGGCCCCATTCCAGTGCCTCATGCTGGCACGGATCCAATGACTGAGGTGCAGCAACCTCATGGCGCAGGGCCCCTGTATATACATTACATCCATGCCTCAGGTACATTACATGCAGCTCACCAAGGAGCAATACTAGCTTGGTACTATGTGTCATCAATGTTCCAATTTACAAATACTTGACTTGGCCCATACTTGTTTTCGATGTGCGCCGAGTTGTTTATCTGTGCCAAATACTGAATTGACGCACTCTTTTTCTGGGGTTCGAGTTGTCGTTGGTTGGGGAAGTGGGCAGTGTAAGCATCCATGAGTGTGGATGGATGGATGGATGGATGGATGGAAGGGAAATGGATGGTCTGTCCGCGCTTATGGCACAAGCTGGGTTGAGGGGGGCCTCGGGGAGCAAGAAAACATTGGGACCTCTATGCTAAGTGATAAAAATATCTAGGTAGCTTTAGCATAGATTTGGGACTCCTTGACATTAGTTATTTTTATCACTTAGGATCAAGGTCCCCTCCATCCGTGCCTTGAGGGGCATCACAAGCAAAGTGTTGCCCAAGTTTGAGATGAGGTGCCTTTGTGACTCCGTCTCTCCCGTCCCGCCCCCAGCCGTCACAGGTTCTCCACTAGGTACCTAACCACTGGCCCTGCTCCATTCAACCTGGCGCTAACTGCCTGTCGAACAACAAACGTGCCCATGCTCACCTACTCCACTACCAATACAGCTCTCTCCATTGTCAACTACTTGTTCTAATTATATTGACCTGAAAGCCTCCTTCAGCATTCGCTTGACCGATATCTAGGGATCTAGGGCTGTCATATGACTCTGATTCCCTGTCACTGCAAACAGAAACTCTTTTGTGAGACGATGAACGCGATAGTGATTTCCCGTGCGACTTGATATTCGGTCCCTCTGCGATAGAATCGATAGACACTACTTTACAGAGTCGCCTAGAAACGCCTCACCCTCTCTCTTTCTCTTACTCGCCGTCACGAAGGCCATTCTTCTGGCTTCAAGACACCGCAAGGCTCTCTCGCAACAGCTTGGAGTTTCTGGTTCTCTGGTGTGTCGCTGGCGCTACACTCGCCTTTCTAACTCGCCCAGATGCTTGTCAGCAATCAACTCGACACTTCAATACCAAGCGCAGCCGCCAGCCATGCCCTTTAACCAACAGGCCATGACCTACAGATCTCCATCGGTGTCCTTTGTCCTGCGTTTTCAGTCAGTTTTGTTTCCTCGCCAATATACCCCGTTGTCATGTTACCTCTCCTTCAAATGTCCCCTCACGCGGTGACGCCGCCGCAGTCGAATCTCGATACCTTCTCAACATTCCCAAATAACGACGCCGCCACTTTCAACGACCATTACCCTCACCATGTCCCAGCGCCATACCAGCAGTCATTCGCGATTCGCACCTCTCGACCTCACCGGCACACTATCCCGTACGGCTCAACTCTTTATCCACCACGCCAAGAGCATCATTTACGACGAAAGACACCAAACGGTACTATCGATGCCGGATATGACGGCTCGCCGTCGTTGTTCTCGCATGGCCCTCCGCCTTCAAAGCATTTAGTTCTACCTCGATCAGCGACTGCTACGGCATTTCCCCTGGCGGGCCCTCCAATACGCCAATCTCATTACAATGGGGGCATCGACTACCGCCGTCCATCCTCGGTCGGCAATACAGGTCTCAGCGATAACCTGCAAGCCCGTCCCGGATCTTCCACTTGGGCTTATGGGGGCGATACGGCATTACATCATGGTGCACTTCCCACTAATCATTATGGCCTTCATCAAGCCGAAGGCCAATACATTCCTCAAGGCCAGCCTGAAGCGCCGGGCGTATTCCCTAATCTTTACCAACCAATAATGCGAGCTCACGAGTACAATGTCAGGGCATTTTGCCCACCCCCTATAGTCATGAACGAATCGCTGCCTTTTGGTCAACCAGGCATGCATACGCCATTGAACTATCATGGCCAACCTGGCCCTGTCTCAGCAAGGCACGTTCAGCCGCAGGACTTGCGCTCTTTCCAGCAGCATTGTGGCTCTGATCTCGCACGCCGATCTTCCTTTGCTTCAGGTTTTGACTCTGAAACTCAGCATCATCCTGGATTCGATTCGGGCATGCACACACAGTCATATCTTCGGCCACCTCACATGAGCAGCCAACAAGGTTTCAGAGAGAAAGTATTATTACAGGCGCACAGGGTCTACGTTGATCTGCTGGCGTATGCACAAACTATCAGGAAACCGCATACTTCCAAAGGAGCAACAGGCCACAACACGTCCCCCAGGCTTCTTGTTTACCCTAAACCTCCGAAACCATCCTTGAGAATATCTGAAGCCGCACTTGGACAAGATACTACATCATTCAAGAGCTCCTCTGAGAATGATTCGTACCAAGATTTCCAGTCAAGGGGACATGTCGTGCCCTACTTTCAGGGGCCGTATAACAGTTATTCTTCCACGGGTAATTCGACACTTTTCGCGGCAGCAAAGTCTATTTTAGATATGCTCAGCAGTCTTTGCGAACAAAGTACCTGGAGCTGGATCGATGGGATAATGCTAGGGGGATGTTTGCACTATGGTCTAGATCAATATCAAGAGGCATTGGAATGGTTCTCGAGAATTACCGCCCTTGACTCGAGGTAAAACTCTTTTCCCACGTGAACTGTCAAGTGGCTGTTCATTGTTCTGACTCTTTCGCAGTCATGTCGAGGCAATCACGAATAAAGCTGCCACTCTTTACTGTCTCGGCCGCCAAGACGAGGCCGAGAAACACTGGATCAGAGCTGTGGAAGTGCAGCCCGGTTACTTAGAAGCTGTTGAACACCTTGTTGGACTTCTTTACAAAAAGCGCAGCAAAGAAGCCGTCGAGATCATCGACCACATTCAACGCGCTCTTAGGGTATCGCCGGTATGTAACCCATTAGAAATGGTTGGCAGTAGCCAGCATGTTACTTATTATAGGCCTTGGCTGGGTTTATAGCGCCTGTATTGTAGGAATACTGACCTGAAACAGGCACAGAATCAGCAAATTGGACCTCACGACCAACTAGTGAAACCTCCTGGTTTTGCATCCAGTGGCTATGCTATTCATGGGAAAGAGAATGGGCGTATTCTAGCTCTCATACATGCAAAGGGAACCATGCTATACAGTCTCAAAGATGTGAACAGAGCATCAGAGGCTTTTGAAGAGGCCGTGTTGATCAGCGTAGGTCGCCAAATGACCAGTATACAGGATCTCGTTCGCCGAATCCAGACTGCCTTATCGCCAACAGAAACCCCAGCCTCTCATAGGAACGCTAGGCACGGTACTCGGCCCTTATTACTCCCTCCTGAACGGGCTCGTCATACTGCACAGCTCGTCTTCGGCGGCACCGGTTCTCTGCCGGGACTGCAACATGTGGCTGAAGGCTCAACCAAGCGAGCTGCTGTGCAGACCACGAGCAATTCTCTGCTATCGTTGGCTAAGATATTCCAAGATTCTTTGTCAAGCGGGCAAGGAACCCCGAACATTCTACGACGGCCTTCTGGGGTCGAAGATATCCTGGCCCTTTACTATCTATCGCTTTCCCTTCAGGAAAGCCCTTCCACAGCTAACAATGTTGGCATTCTTCTCGCCGGTGTTCAACAGGTAGCATCAAATCCCCCAACCCAGAGTGTTGATGTGCCTGCTCATTCGAGCATTCCCGGCATTGTGCCAGGCAGCGGTCTGGCTTTGGCTTTGGCGTACTATCACTATGGCCTACGCCTGGATCCCAAGCATGTCCATTTACACACCAACTTGGGAAGTCTACTCAAGGACATTGGACAGTTGGATCTTGCGATACAGATGTATGAACAGGCCGTGGCGTGCGATGGGACTTTTGATATCGCCTTGACAAACCTCGCCAATGCTGTCAAGGACAGAGGACGCATCAACGATGCAATAACGTATTACAAACGCGCCGTGAGCTCCAACCCCGAATTTGCCGAAGCCGTATGTGGTCTTTCTACAGCTCTCAATTCTGTTTGTGACTGGAGAGGTCGCGGCGGTGTCATCCTGAAGTCCGGGAAATATGATCGATGGCACGTCGATGAAAAAGGCCTGCTAATTGATGCCCGTTCTTTCGGGCAAGACAGCGGTCTCGTCAAGCGTGTCGTACGGATTATCAATCGCCAGTTGAGTGACGCATCACATTGGGGTCAGGGCGTTCTTGATGAGAAGAAAATCGCCTCATTTGCGCGGCAGATTAAGGACCTGGGCCTGGTCACATCGTTCGACCCTGAGCAAGCTCTTAGGGGATGGTGCAACAAACCATGGGAGGGCTCCCGCGTGATACGTTTAATAGAGCGTGCAGCTCGTGAAACGCAATGGAAATGGTATCAGGATCAGTACGTCTCTGGCAGTCAAGCACATACCCAGTACACTCGGCTTCAGTTACCCAGCGGACTCAGCGTTCCTTCAGCACCAACCGTCCTACCCTTTCACACTTTCACATGCCCCCTATCAGCAAAGGACATTCGAGTAATTTCACAGCGCAATGGAATTCGAATATCTTGTTCAACACTACGGTTGCCATGGCTCCCTTCCACAGTCTACCCCCCACCGCCTCCCCCTAACCCACACCTTAACATAGGATACGTATCGTCGGACTTTAACAATCACCCCCTGGCTCACCTGTAAGATCCCCCGTCTCTTGAGTGTGTTTCCGAGTCTCTAATCACGCGTGGATCGAAATTCAGGATGCAATCAGTATTTGGATTCCACAATCCCAGTCGAGCACGCGCCATTTGCTATGCTACAACCGCAAGCGACCGATCTGTCCACCGACAGCAGATCGAAAGAGAGGCTCCTGTTTTTCGTGACGTCAGCAGCTGGCCCGCAGACAAACTGGTAGAGCAAATCATCAAGGACGAAATTCATATACTTGTCAACCTCAACGGTTATACAAGAGGGGCACGCAACGAAATCTTTGCTGCACGACCTGCACCGGTCCAGATGTCTTTCATGGGCTTTGCCGGTACTCTGGGTGCTGAGTGGTGCGATTACATTATGGCCGATAGCACAGCCATTCCACCAGAGACCCTACGGCCCTGGCGTGGAAACTTCAAGATCGCCGATGTTTTCAAGGACGATACGGAGGGCGAGGACGAGGATTGGATGTACTCAGAAAATATCATCTATTGCCGGGATACTTTTTTCTGTTGCGATCATGCTCAATCATGCGATGCGAGTGAACGATCAGTTACTTGGGAACAGGAGCAGAGGCGTCGCTGGAGGATGCGAAAGGAGCTTTTCCCTGCTTTGAGTGATGACACCATCATCATGGGCAATTTCAACCAATTATACAAGGTACGGCCGTCGTTCATTGAGCTCTTTACCGGAGTTTTACTGACTGATTCCGACCAGATCGAGCCTACAACCTTGAGAACATGGCTCAGAATCCTGGCACAGGTGCCAAAGGCAGTGATATGGCTACTTCGATTTCCGGAGCTCGGGGAAGCCAATCTGCGGCGAACTGCTAAGGCATGGGCTGGTGAAGAAGTGGCCAGTCGTCTGATCTTCACAGATGTTGCGCCAAAGAGTCAGCATATCTCGAGGGCTCGTGTGTGTGACCTGTTCCTCGACACACCTGAGTGCAACGCCCATACAACAGCGGCAGATGTTCTCTGGTCAAGCACACCCCTACTCACACTTCCTCGGTACCCATACAAGATGTGCTCTCGCATGGCCGCATCAATCTTGAAGGGCGCTCTACCTAAATCAAACGAAGGCCAACAGGCTGCAGCAGAACTGATTGCCGCGAGTGAAGAAGAATACGAGCAACGCGCAGTTGAACTCGCCAGCGGCCTCAGCTACACCATATCAACAGACGGCTATGGTCAGGGTGATGGCCGCTTGGCAGATATACGCAAGTTGTTGTGGGAAAGCAAATGGCACTGCGGGCTCTTCGACACGAAGCGTTGGGTGAATGACGTTGAAACAGCCTATGAGCGAGCGTGGCAACGATGGGTTGCTGGCGAAGGTGGTGACATTTATTTATGAATGGACGAGGAGCGAGACAGCTCACAGTGTTGGCAGATATTGGACCTAAAGGTATATATACATATTCGAGGATATGGCAAAGGTCAAGGGTATTGAATGTGTAAATGAGGCGTATGGGTAAGCCGGAACATGCTATTGAGGTATATCTCAGGGTGGCGTTGGGGGCTGTTTTCCTTGCTATCTTGACGTCGCAGATGGACAGTTCTGTCTCATTCGCAGCAAATGGGGGATTGAGTTCCGGACATATCATCTGGAAGTACTACCTTAGTTCGTCGAGTGTCGATGCACTGCCATCTCCTGGCAGACAGACAGGTCGACAATTACACTAATACACTATACATCGTAGAATCGCAAGAAACATGGGGGAGAATGGCACTTGATGTTGTGTCATCGTTGTTCACCGCGGTCCAAGAAAAAGAAGCCCTACGATGACATTACTGTGTTCTGTCATGAGGAAGCAGCTAAATGGAAGCTCCATCCATCCAGGGGTATAGACAAATAGTTTGCGTTGTGTAGTGTGGGTGGGCGGGTGGATTGACATGCATCATGATGAATTGGATGGCGCTTGAAAAGGTGAAAAGACTCCGGATGCGGCTGGTTCTGGAGCAGATCATCCGCAAGAGGAAAATGATGTGACCATATCCCCAGCTGAGGTCAGGGTAAGCAGCAGGGAGCTGGACAACAAGACAAGGGAAAGGAATGGTTCCATTGGGTGATGCAGACGTCAACTGAGAAGCCAGCTGAGCCGAGCTGAAAAGCCGTTGTCTGTTTCGCTTGGCGATCCAAGAAGGGTTTGGACGCTGAAGGGAGGCCTGACGCCACAACGTTTTTCGTTTTTAGTGGCCGGTGTCGAATGGAGCTTGGATTAGGGGCTCCATCAACGTCCGGGCGGCGGATGGACATACAGTACTACATGTACATCCATTACTGACTATTGCCAATATCGTCATCTGGCCATCGGAGCCTCCCTCATCCGGTCAAAGGGTAGGTCGTTGATGGAATATCTAAGTAGCATTCACCAAAGGGCAGCTCCTGTTACTCTGCGCACTTCATACGGAGCAGATACTGTAGATAGATGCCAAAGGAGTCTGCAGAGTGCAACAGCGCATTGTGGATTCAATAACGACAGCTGTGATGTATGTACAGTAACCATACCCTGATTGACATGGAGATCCTTTCACGTAGAGCCCGAGCTGGCGGACCCCAATGGGCCAGCCTATCTGCCTCTTCTCGCAAGAATAGTATTCGCTAGGCGCAGTCCAGGAGCTCTCAGTCAGTCGGTAAAGACATATTATGACTCGAGGATCTCTTCTATGCGTATAGTGTGAATATGGCCGTGGCCATGCCATGTGCTGTCTGTGAGTGATCCAACGCGTGGTCTGATCTGATCTCGGCAGACGCCTTGGCCCTAAGGGGGACAATCTCTTCATTTGGATTTTAGACGAGCTCGCTTGGCCGCCCGTTTTTGTTTCGTTTCGTTTCGTTTCCAGTGAGAGAATAGTTGGTGCAAACTGCAGCGTTGCTATGACCCCATCGTCGTTTACCTAGCCCCTGCTCGTTCAGACCTGGGCGGGTTAGCATTCTCCGCACCTGATTAAACGTGGACGAAAGGGCTGTAACGCACATTAGTTAGGGAGAAGTTAATTAGAACAAAGAACTAACTAGTGGAGGAACAAGATGACGGCCGTGACGGGCCAGGGTCTAGATATTATTTGGTTGTCCAGGAAAGTGCCCATCCATCGATCACTCTGCATTTGGATGCAGCAATCTTATTTTTCCATCCATTGCAACGGTAGCCGGACAGTCGAGTCAGGGCTTGGAAGGTCACCACCGCTTTCTTGCCTGGTCTGGTCTGGTCTGGTCCCGTCTCGTCTCGACTGGGTTGGGATGGGTTGGGTTGGGTTGGGATTAACGAAATCAGGGATGGAAATCTCTCACTCGTCCGCCCTTGATTGAGTCTGAGTATCTGTAATGCTTGGGTAATGAATGCCATGCTTAGGAGGAAAAGAGAAAGTTGATGGACTCCCATGTATTACAGACAAGCCTGCGCGTTCTCAAAAGTATGCATACTCATCAGCCGAGGTGGTTTATGTTGTAGGAGTTGTTGTTACGTCAACTAATAAGTGAAGCAAGACGCTCAGAATGTTGAACTTTTTGGGCCGAACTGGTTCGGAGGTGCACAGCCAAAAACCAAAAGGTCCGCCCGAGGGACAATCAAACAGATTGCCAACCTGCCTAATTTTTACATACCTTACAAAGAAGCCCGAGCAAAAGATCGGCCAGTAGTGCACCCCTGACCCTGCTGACTACATACACATGGCATTGGATCCGTCTGTTAATCCGAAGATCTCAACCAAAGGGTTGTAGCGTAGCAGCACGTAAGGTACCTACCTAGACCTGCACTGTAGCATTGGGTTTGGCATTGACAGTAGCCACCCGTTGACGATGATCGCCCTGCTTCATACCCTGGTCCTGGCCGGTCCTGGCCGGTCCTGGCCCAAGGCTCTGCTGACCGTCAATGCACAGGACGAACAGGCCCACAACGCACACGCTGGTAGCGATGGTGACGGTGAAGTATGTGACCCTGGCTCTGAAACGACTCAGTCTCTGTCTACTCTGTACTGCGGATACGGATACCAGGAAACATGGATTGATCGATTGACTATCCGTACCTCACTGATTGAGATTTCCACCACTATCTATTCCCTCATACAGCAAGCATTATTCAGTCTATCAGAAAACATTCGTAACTTGCCTTGCCTGTCTGCATACAGACACAAAGCAATCGAACCGAGAGATGCGGATGGGCCAATAAATATACAACACAACAATGGATCAGAAAGGGCAGGTCCCCCCCCTTTCTGGTATCATTCGTATAGATAGGTTCAAGCACTCGAATCATAAGGAATTATTCCGATCTACCTCTATCCACTTCAAAGTCTCCCTATATGACAACTGAGCTGTCACTCATACAGACCCAACAACAGAAGCTTGCTTGCTTGACTGGCTGGCTGTTGGGACGTCAACTCGGACTAATGGATGACAATATCATACAAGCCAGCGGCGTTGAACTTGAAGGTGTATCAAACTCTAACAGGCGACTGACTTACCAGATGCGACAGTTACAGGCTGAAATCGATGGCACACTACAGTGGCTTAGTAGGCGGTAAGGTCCGAGAGAGTTGGGCCGAGGGCAGACCTCTGGGCGGCTGCCGATATCTGTCGATACTCTCTTCGTAGAGCAGAGTAGAGTAGCCAACAACAACCTCCACTGTCTTGACAACAACAGCCAAGTAGACGAAGGCGGTGCCGAGCTGATCTGATACGCCGAGCCCGTCGGGCTTGTACGATGTAAGTCGTCGCCCACTTACGCAACCAACAGCCAGCGTTATGCTAATCGGCTGAACAGCACTGCTGTCCTGTGTGAAAACTTTGTACCTCTTTGGATCCAGCGGGGATCATCCAATGAACGAAGCGATGGGTATGACAACAAGGACAGTTGAGTTCGTTTACCAGTGAACGGTGGAGCAAGCCCTCGAGTTGAAGGGATTTTGGAAACGACTACGGCAACAAGGCCCAAACTGCTTACTGGTAAATAAAACAGCTGCCTGGAGAGAGTCAAACTCAAGCACCCTATCGCGCCGACTAACAGTGGCAGGCGTTTTGGCACAAGGTACCTACCTATAGCCATGGCCGGAGTTCTCACCAACAGAAAAGAATGGCTTGTCTTCTGCGTGACCAACAATACCTACTGCAAACAACACAGTGGCTCTGGACCGTATTTCCCATTCCACGATAGCGATATGGATCCGCACAAGCAAGTCCTTGGCGGATCTTGATCTGATTTGAAATCAGGAACTCGTGAGAAACAACCGCTTCCAGCCCAGACCAAAAGCCCCTTCAAGGTCTAGGTAATACGCCATATTGACAAGTCAGGAACTACACAGCACAGAAGCTTCAACTCCCAGAGGATAGTTCCAGGGCACCCAAGGTGAGTGTGAGTTCCGTGAGAACAGCCCAGGGCTTGAGGCACTCACTGCTCCACAAGAGATGAGTCAAGCGGGAGCGTGAATTCTGTCAAAGGTTGCCTCCAAATGTTTATTTCTGTGATTCTGCTTTGCTCAATGAACACATGCTTCAAATGATGAACTTTATTAGGCATAGAGTCTTTCACTTTGGGACCTCGATTACATCACCAGCTCGTGTACGTGCGTGCGTCCATGCGTGTTGTTGATAGCTGCAAGCATTCTTTCTGAGTACTGACTGGTTAGTGATCTAGCTACGGACGGAGTCAATCGCATCCGGTCAACGTTCAGCCAACCAAGGAACCGCCTCCGCAAAGTTAGTAGAGTAGAAGAGTTGCCCTTCCCGTTGCCACTGTGAGAAGTCCTGTCTGTCAGTCAGTCAGTCAGTCAGTCAATCACTGGGTGAGTGAGAGTGTGTCGCTTTGACAGCAGCCCCAGTGGGTTAGGGCGCCTAACCAATCCCGTCACGATACATACCCTCACCCCACTCCCCATGCTCATCCTATCCTCGGATACTTTACACCCTGCAAACAACCTTTTCCGCTCCATTCACGCCCCGAAAGTGATTTGAGATAAACCAGATTTACGCCCCCCCCTGGCTAAGAGCGCCACAGCCCAAGTCAAACTCGACAGCGGACATCCTGGTGGCAGATCAACAAAGTTACTTTAGTTTGTTGACCCAGAACTCGGCCACTCCAGCACGTACCTGTCCTGTTCTGTTCTCCTGGGCTTGCTCGTTCGGTTCTTTTATCCTTCACCCCCCTCCCCCGGGCATTGGCCTTGTCCTTGTTGGTGTCACGACTTGACATACTTTGCCTTGCCTTACACCTCTTCCCCATACATTAACTTACATAGGCTTCATGCCTTCCTTCCGCCCCATCCTTTTCTCACGGATATTTCATCGCCTTCCTCCCTCCTTCTAAATCAACTTCCATCCCTCCTCCTGAGCCTCATCTCTCTCCATCTCATCACGTCATCATCCAAACTAATCCCAACAACCAATACATCGCATCAAGTTTTAAAGAATATCACTTGAAACATCGTCACAAAGAGGCACCTTTATCCATACACACACACACATATATATATATACATATACTCGCCACCAACCAGTGACCGTCACCCAACATGAACAACACCGCTCCCACCCAGCAGCGGAGAGGCCCCTGGTCACAGTACGAGGATGTGTATCTTATGGATCTTGTTCGCACACACGGAGCCCTTAACTGGGTTCGTATCGCATCAACCCTAGGAACCCGAACACCAAAGCAGTGCCGCGAGCGTTATCATCAAAACCTAAAACCAACCCTCAACCACGAACCTATCACACCCGAGGAAGGTCTTATGATTGAACGACTTGTCGCCGACCTCGGGAAACGCTGGGCCGAAATTGCACGCCGTCTCAATGGCAGGAGCGACAACGCCGTCAAGAACTGGTGGAATGGAAGCCAAAATAGACGCAAGCGCACAGATCGACGACGTGCTGCACAGGATCACCACGATAGCTACTATCCCACGAACCGGCCTGGACTGTCCATCTCTACACCAGCCATGCCCATGCCTGGAGCACAACTCTCCCCCGTAACTGGCACTGCCATGCGCCACCCCATGCATTCATGGATTGAGGCTCCCCTCCCCTCGCCATGCTCTTCCGATTCTGCTGAATCCGAAATGGGATCCAATTACACCACATCACCCTCCCACCAGTCCATGCAACTCGCTGTACCTGTTGAATTGCCACCGCTGCGTCACTCAGGCTTGCCCACAGCTGGCGATAGGCTTCCCAGCTTTGACAGATTGGCTCCTCCTCCCCATGCCTATGTGGACAGGCCCGAGTATCAACCCAGACTGCCTCCTTTTGCTCCTCAAGCGCAACTACCCACCGCGCCCAACTCGCCTGTGCAGCAGCAACAGCAGCAACAGCAGCAATCACAAAACCGAAAGGCACAAGACTCCAGGATGCATCTTTCCGCCCTCATGGATTAAGATAATGTTGCAGTCATACGGTCGAAGACGGGCCTTGGCCACGCATGTCATGCGATGGCATGTGCGGTGACATGTAGATACTGATCGGGCGTGCCGTTGTCGTCAACTTTACCGGCCGTGACGGAGTCATGTAGGGTCCAGGGGATATTTGTTTTGGCAAAAGATACCAGGCGTTCAGGGAAAGGTTCTTCGGAATTGAAAGCGAATGATGTTTTTACGAAATACCAATAAACCCGAGTCTGGACAAACAGCGCCATGGTCCAGATCTCGAAGAAGGGTTTAATCAAATTAAATATATTTTGGATTATCCAACTCCTCTGAGTTTCTGTCCTGATATGTACACATGTGACAATTGTCTTTTGTAGATGCATTCAAAGGCCAGGATGTCTTGCCATGACCTGAATACTGTAGCTTCTTGGGACTTTGGCTTTGAATAGGCCGGCTTCAAACGCTTGTCAACGTATCGGACATACCGATATTGACAGAGTAATCTGGTGGGGGGATGACATTGGAATGTGGCAGCGTAATAGTCAGGACACAGAACTACGAGAGCAGCTAGGCTGCTTGATGGTCAAAAAATCCGATTTGACAGGACAAAGTACGCTCGCTGCCAGACGTGCGTTTGGCGTTAAACCCGACCTGATGCCTTGAGAAGAACATAGCAGAGCAGAGCGGCATTACAGTCGTCACAGCTGCAGTGATAGTCACAACGGGTAAGCCTCTCTCTCTACGTATGCGCCAAGAGATGTAACTTGAGGTGTGGAGAAGAGTTGCTTCTTCATAGAGCAAGCAAGTAAGGTAAGTAACCAACAGACATGATCCATGCACGCCTATCCTGGTGGATGGGAGGGATTTCCCGGTCACCTCTTTTTTCTCAAAAACAAAAGGACGTACGGCTAGACGCAAGACCCAGGTCGACAGGCAGAGACAGGGACACGGAGAAGCCAAGACATGCATGCACCGGCGGGACACGGGATCGACGTTGATCTATACTATACTGATAGAGGCTCAGAGACTTGCGTTGTTGTGAGGTATCCGTACAGACACTGCACATACATACATTAACTCACATCCCTGGTCCACGCCTGGAAGTTGATAGTACCGTGGTGTGGGCGCCCAATGGGCAATGCAAACGGGGCCCGGGGGGTCGTTGTTTGAGACAATACAGCTTGCACAATGATTCAAAAGTACGGGACTCTAGATAAGGCGGGTTTCTGTTTCTGGTGGGTATCTTGTTTACGGTTCAAAGTCATTAATTGATTGATCGATTGATCGATTGATCGAGGTTGATGGCTCTCCTGTCCAGCCGGGCTGGCACCAATGGATCCAATGCCACTAACAAGGACCAGTTGGAAGGCGCCCTAGAGGTGCAGACCCAATAGGGACCCCTTCCCTCGGGGATGGCGCTTTGATTTGTTTCTTATTCTTGATTACTGAGCTTTCTTGGTTTTGGGGGATGTCGTGCCCTGCTGGTTTCGATCCGTGCGTCCACAAGCGGGTGGGATCTGCTAACCTGAGATGGGCGGTCTCTGTTGAGGTTTGTTCCCTGCTAGAAGACCTGAGAGTCACTGAGGTAAGTTGGTGAGTGAGTGAGTGATGGTTGATTGAACTGCAATGCACTTGATTCAAGGCGTTAGCTCCATGACGAATGATTGATGATTGAAGGATGCATCTGACTAGCTACCGGCTGGACGGTGTCCCGAGCGAAAGGGAACCCATCGATACTGCTCTAGGCGCTGGACTAGTCCTGAGTCGGAATATAGCATGGCCCAACCTGGAAATTTGAGCAAGGCAGGGTAGTATCGTGTGCCGTTGCTGTGATTGCTTCCGTCGACGCAACGCTTTTTTCGGGTGCGTGTGGCCCAAGAGCCAAGGGCGCGGGTTTAGGGTGTGGATTTCTTTAACGACCGACTAAACCTACTATTGCTAGGTACTGTGCAGTAGGTGCAGTCACTACTAAACTGGGGGTCTACCTAGGTATGTATGTACTGAGCTGTGCTGTCCTGTGTTGTGCTGAGATCCATGCCTGCATTGCATTTATCGACAATGACTATTGATTTGATTTGCTTGATTGGATGGGTATTGGTGGAGAGTTCGGGGAGCCGCCAACCGCCCCGGTCTCTGGGTGATGAATTTCCAGCAGCTACCGGTATCTGACACTTCTCTAGGCTCAGGCTCAGGCTCAGGCTCAGCTCCCTTGAATTACTGTGAGTTCAGTTTCTATTATTGACCTAGCTGATGATTACGTTCGCAATCGATGCTACTTTCATCTCTTGGTTGCTTTTGCGTATTCGATACCTTGTCTATATGTTACTGTTGCTGTATCATTCAACTACTGCTGCACACCCTGGCTACAGCAAGGTATGGATTCAATTTTTTTAAAATTCTTTTTTCTTTCTTTTTTCATCAAGTCAACCCCATCGGTCATTTGCGACATTCGATCTGGCACCTTAGGTATTCAACGTTAATCTGGTAGTGAGGAAGAATGTGCCTCGAGTCGAACATGGTGCACTTCCTAGGGGCTCTTCTTGCTCATGCTGCGTGCACAAGCCTCTCTGCCTGACTCATACCCAGTAAAGCAAGGACCTGTATCTTCAAGCAAGTCTCATCGGGAATATTTATCCTCCATTTACATACAGTGATCGACATAATCATTAACTGCACTTTACACCACCCTGCTCCTTATCCCTCCTTCTTACCTACCTACCTACCTACCTTAGGTAGGTACCTTAAACTTGTGCCATGTACGTACCCCGACCAGTGCCGAGGCTGGTTGACCAGCATCGTCTTGGATCTCATTTTAATCTCTGATACAAGGCAAGGCGAAACGGAACCACCCACCAACCCAGCATCGGCAGCCACTGATGTTACATGCAGGTGCACTATCCAATACCACCCATGTCCGTCCGTCTGGCCTGTCTTGGGGTGCCAGAGTGTACCAACGGGGAGGTGAGGTCGACTGATAAATGAGGCCTCTGGGGATAATTTTCTCTCTTCTCTTCCCTTCTCTTCTTCGGCGCAGCTGACATCTAGTAATACTTAACATCAGCGTCGGCACTCACTCACTCATCATCAACCATCTTTCGTGCGTGTCCACAGCGCAACACGGGAGCCAATCTGAACCTGTAGGGTCTGTACCCGGCACCGTCACCTTGGCGCCGATCCCGCTGGTCGAGCAAGGGTTGCGTGGGAAAATTACCGTACCCCAAGTGATCGAATCTACAGGGATCCTTGGGCCAATCACCCGGGAAGGACAATTCCCGACGATACGATAATCCATGTCTTTATCATAATGGCGGATTTAGGGGACGATGGGAGATCGCTCACAATTTCTTTTCTTCTCTTCTCTAACCATAATGACATGCCGGGCCGGGGAGGGTCAGTCCGAACTGCTTCGGAGGTATTTCTGTGCTCAACCTGCAAGGGTTCAATATTCACTCATTCATTCTGTTTATTCCTTCAGTGCAGAACGACGAGCCAATCATTCAGCTGTCCTAAACACGTACCTCGGCGTTGCACTTATGCAACCTCGCATGTGCAGCATCTCGGGCAGTGGAACCAATGTTTATATTTTCTGCTGGTTCCGTGTGGATGGCACGAAATCTCACGGTCGTTCCGCCCTCCTGCATGTAACGCGACGCAGGCGACGCAACTCTCACAGGCGCAGTTGAACGTCAACAAGCGTTGTCGTAGTCTCAACGGTCGCAAACAAGGGCGAGGGGCTAAGTACTAAGGTTTTAGTCAAGATGGAGACGTGCACAACGGGGATATCATTGTAGTGCACGCTTGTTCCAGGATACGAAGAGCCACTGATTGGATCAGAAGCCAGCTGGCGATTCCCAGGTCTTGGAAATAACATACATGGATGAACAAAAAGGCAGTAGGGGTTTCAGGCGCTTGACCTAATTATTGACCTCTAGGTTCCATCAGCTAACCATGGCGGGGAGTTCCAATTCCACAGCAATCAAACCGAAAGATTGTTCGCAAGCTGCTCAGCCAAAGCAAATAAACTTTTGTTCCAGGGGACCTTGACGATTGAGGGGGTGTACAGGGTAGTAGTGTCACCGATGAGGCGGGCTGCCCGTTTAGCTGAGAGCTGGAGCAGGGTCCTTGGTAGGCAGCCGATGACATTCGGGGTGGCTCACATGAAACCTAGACGTTGCAACCCATCGATGACGATTACGAACTGCACGAGGGGTGCACCGCGAAAGTAAAACAACAAACCTCGAATTCTAAGTGTATCAGCTGCGATCGAAAAGTCTAACTCACTCGACCGTTAGGAGCAAGATCTACACTACATACACAGAAAGATCCAAGACATGCATACAGACAGACGCGGGTTGTACAGGAACGAGAATGACAAAACCAGTCTCATTGCACACCTATCGTGAAGCAATTAATGATCAGCGAGCGGACATTTTATCTTACTCTCAATCCTGTTACCGTCTGTACGGTTGCTTGTTACATCACCGCCGAGTTCAGCCTTGACGGTCAGTCGTTCAAGCCAAGTCAAGTCAATATCAATGCCAATTCAATCCTGGACAGTTTCGAAATTGTATGCCTTATTAGGGTTTTTTTCTTCTTCAAAATCTCCTTTTCCGTTATTAGAAGCTGAGTTCAATTTTGATCGATTGCGATCATCAGCTAAAGGTATCCATCCTGGCCCCAATTTTACATACCTACACACAGCATCACACTGAATCGACCATCCACACCCT
>JABFAI010000156.1:0-83372 GCA_013266175.1 Fusarium gaditjirri | reverse complement strand
CCTGTGAGGACGAGACGGGCTGTATAAGCTTTGGGGATGGGGGGCCCTTCGCCTGGGGATAGCCAAGGTAGTGAAGCCCCCCACGAGTCAACGTTGGCGACAGGACCCCGAGTAGGTACAACACAATTCGAATGGTTGCGTGGCAGCGTCTCGTTTTGCATCGTAGGCTTCATTTTCCATTTCCCTTCCCCTCAAGGCGTTATGTGTTATTGTTACTCACGGTATTCACCACTCTGCTACACCCCCCAGTCTTGACCCTCCCTCCCTCCCTTAGACTATCCCTTTCTCCTTCGCTGGCGGTTAGCTTTTTTCCCTTTTTCTCCAATTGCCCCTCCCACCATCAGTTGCGACTGTCCAGGCCATCACGATGCCGCACGATGCCGCCGCCAATGGCCGATTCTAATTAGGTAGACGGGTATCCCGCACCGCAACACGCAAACAACGTGTTCTTATTTAGGGAGCGTGGCTGGATGGAAATTTTCGTTTCGCCATGTCAGGGTCCGATATCGTCAGATGTCCCCAACTCACGAGTATCAATTAGGAAATCTTACAACTAGACGTGCATCTTTAATCTGGGGAACATTCCACGTCCCACTTTGTTCTTTTACGCAACAGAATCCTGCCACCACAATCACAGTCGTAGCAAATATGGGCTCTTGACCTAATGTACCGGCAGAAGATCACGAACAAAGCATTCAAGCCCAGATGCGGGGAGAAGCAAATTTCGAGATAACACGGGGAAGCTCAGGCCGCTCTGCAGAAGTGGAACAGCCCATCCTCATGCAGAGTTTTGAAGCTACTGCTGTAGCTAACAGAAACTGGAGATGGTGCTAGTCTCCGAATCGATCTTCTCACCGTCTCCGAGCCGGCTTCGTGTCAGTTGGTTGGCTAATGGCCCTTGCATGCCTTCTCCTTTCGGCCAGGCACAAATTGTCTTGTTGATCTGAAGGTGTTGATCGTCGTCGAAACGCCAAAACACCAAGATTCAACTTCACGATAGCTGAACCAACCTCAATGTCTGTTCCTATAGCTATCGCCATACACCATTTCTGTCTTTTCAACCCTCAATTCAACCTTTTTCCATCTCCTGCTTACCCTTTTCGCCCCCATCTTGGAGTCGGTGAGTCAATCCTTGACTCGACTCACACCTCTCTCCCCCTTTTTTTTTTCTTCATTTGCCTCCAACCTCTTCATCTTGAATATCCACCTTTCACTCAACCAGTCTCAATTCCGATATTCACACTTTGCTTCCCTCTTCACGATAGCTACACGTAGCGATATTGCACTTGAGCTCAGCAGACCTGAAAAATTCTCTTACTCCTTTGACCCACTGGTAAACCCACCTGGGCTTGGCTTGTGTTAATTAGGAAGCCAAGAGCCAACTCATTCAGCACAGGTCACTCCCGGTATGAGTGGCTTCACCTTGATCGCGATCCACTCTCCACGTTTCTATCGCGACATGACATTGCCGCGCTCAGGGCAAGAGATTGTGAGCCACTCATGGAGGCACACGCAAACTCAGACGTAGATGGTTTCTTGCCCTGCATCATACCGAGGAAGCACCTTACACTCCACTGCCGCTGCTCCATATGGTGATATTATATGGCAAATAGTTTCTTTTCCATTCTCCATCTCTGACTCTTGCGCTTATTCCGTCAACCCGTCAACCCCCTAATCTTTCCACTTTCCGGATACCGGAAACACATTTACAAACAGCACCCATGTCATCTGCACTAATGAGGCTCTAACTCATTCCATCTGGTGATGCGTCGCTCACCCGCGGTCCACCTACTATGGATATAGCCGCCGTGCATGAAGCTGCCCTAGCCCTGGGCTTTTTGCTCGACAAGTGCCGTTTTAGGGGTCCAAGGACCATCCCGGGGCTTGTGCGCTGTCGTATCATTGGCTTGTAAAAGATCTGATGGTGGGTGTCCGGTTGCTGAGCAAAGGCTTATTTCGTTGATCTGATAACATTGATCAGCGGTGGTGCTTAATGAATTGCGGCTCAGTTATCGATGTTAATTAATGATTCTTATCGGTGATAGATTGAGAGCCTGTGGGTTCGTTTTTTACTCCGTCCGCTTGTTTGATGAGGTTCTCACCAGTTCATGATTCAGTGGCGACACTTGGTATATAAAAAAAAGAAATATTTCTTTTATGGTTACCTAAGTCTTTACGTTTTTCTATAATTCCAAAGACGAATAAAAAGCTCTTACTACCCTAAAAATAACATTCTCTCAAGCCTATTGAGATCATCAATGATAAACACTCCTGCAATGAGATGAAGTTGCTATTCTAAGGGGCAAGAAAACCCAGGACCTCGGAACTAAGTAATTAACACCTTCAAGTAACTTTAGTATAACTTTAGGGTACCTTTTGCTGAGTTTACTTTGACACCCTATATCAGGGATCGATATTTTCTTGCTCCTCGAGGCTATTCTATTGCTAGACAAGTTTCACTTACTGATACAGACTCGCCATTACGCATATTGTTGTCATTTATATGTAAATGAGCATTAAACATGCCGTCATTTTTAGCACAAACAAAGCAGTGACACACGCGTTCCACAGACCTTTCCAATCAGCCATGTTGATGAGGGCAAATTGTACAACATTATCAGCACCAAGAAGCCCTGTAGTAGAACTTGAAGGGGTCTCAAGAGGTAAATGGATAACCCATTGAAAAGAGAAGCCTGGACAAGAATCTCCTTTTTTGTCTTCAATCCTTTGAGACATTCCCTGAAGTCGATCCTGAGGTGAGAATTCTTAAGACAATATCTGCGGACAATATGAGATCAGCGGACCTGGTTTATAGCAAAGGGTCGCAGTTCTGATATCCCAGGGGGACAAGTGCCCAGGCTGAATGAATTTATTCGATCGATCAGTCAATCAACCAATCAAGTAACCAATCAAGTATACTGAACTCGGAGTCCTGCTACACAACACGTCCTCGGAAGAGTGACTGGAAGGCGTAACGGAGAAGGGGGGAAACGAGAAGCAAAATCTGTCCTGGATTTATCGTTGAGATGCCAGGTATCACACAGAACACATAATGTGAGAAGGGCATGGTTGTCTTGTTACAAGCCTTGTAGTTCCTAGGTTTAGATTTAAGCCTCGATTGTATAAATTTATTATAAGAAATTGATTTCCCGGACTCTCAAACCGCCAGGAGTAGATCAAATCAGCTTGGACTATTCTCAGGCACACTCGCTCCCCGTGGGAAAGACATCTATGAAAATGACGCCTGACAAACCCATGATATCTCAAACTCACATCTACGCCCGCTTCATCTAATACACAGCTCTCATCACATACACGACTCACATATATTCTAGTCGTGCCACGAAATGTACAACATAATACCTGCGCCAATAGCCACGGCGGAGAACTGAATGAGCATGTTCTTCAGCTCCTTAGCCTTGTTAGGGCCAGTCTCAAGAAGCTCAGGGATGACGGCAACGGTTCCAACGTAGAGGAATGTGCCAGCAGTGAAGGGAAGAAGCATATCGCCCCAGGTCTACAACAAGTCAGCAACTTATCCCTGTATGTGAGTGTTCATATAACTTACCAGGCTAGTTCCCCAGATACCCTCGTTACGGCCCATGGGGACGTCACTGCTAGGGCTACCGAACTCCTGAATAGCAATACCAATGAGAGTGCCGAGGAGAGCACCCAAGGCAGTGATAAATTGCGAGCCCATAGCAGCTCGCTTGGAAAAGCCGGACTGGATGAGAAGAGCGAAATCGCCAACCTCGTGAGGGATCTCGTGGAAGAAGACTGCTACAGTAGTGGTAGCCCCAATGGTAGGCGAAGCATAGAAACTGGCAGACATAGCCAGGCCATCGGTAATGTTGTGTGTAAAGTCGGCACTGGAAGCGTTAGTACAGTTTCAAAAGTTCAAAGCCGTGAAATCAACATACATTAGGTTCAAGTAGCCGCCCAGCTTGACGCTGGGGTTGATTTCTTTCTCAGGCTTCTCAACAGCATTGGTAACAACAGCACCCTTATCCTCATTACCCTTCTTGCGAGACTTGACAAGGCTGTCCGTAGCATCAACACTGGAAGAGACAGCCTTATCCTCACCATGAGAATGAGCGTGCGCATCACCGTGTCCGTGGGAGTGATCATGGCCAGCTCCACCTGTAGCAATTCGTAGACCCTTGTCCATAGCGACGAAAGTCATGAAGCCCACCAAGATACCCAATCCAAGCACAAGGTTACGGTTAGGCTCGACAAGCACGAATTTGACAGCCTCATCATGGTCCTCGCCAACAAAGATCTCAGGGAGAAGGTGGAAAAGGGTGTCACCGAGAAGTCCACCCACAGCAAAAGCTACCATGACGGAAAGAGAAGCAGGATCAATGTTGGTTGGGCAGAGAGCGAGAAGGAAGTTGGGTGGGCCGGAGATGTAGAGGGTCGCAAGGAGGGCGTTTACGGCTGGTGAACCAGGGAAGAGAACGGCAAAGAGGCGCGAGGTTATCGACGAGGGGGCAGCGGCATGGTGTGCGTGCTTTGCGGCATTGAGCTGCTCGACAATTGGGCAGGTCTAGAGGAATTGAGTCAGCACAGGACGTTTCGAGGGAGAGCTAAGCTTGGTGTACCTGGAGTTGAGTGTCGAGCTCCTCGAGGCTCATACTGTCAATATTGACATTGTTCACAGTCTCAACATGTTCGTGGTCATGGCCCGCGTATGCAAGGCCGACAAGGAGTGCAAGGCAGACAGCCGAGCAAACCACGCTCCTACGAGTGAGCGCCATGTTTATATCTGTCCTTAACAAAGAAATACAGCCGAGTTGTGTAAAAAGTACAGAGAAAGACAACAAAAAACAAGGCAAAGGAACGAGTGGCCCTGTTCAAGAAGAATAAAACCTGGAACAAGGGGTCAAAAAGAATACTCAACTTAACTTGTATTGTTACAATCCAAGTCCAAGTTGAAGTTGAAGTGAAGCTGGGGATGAAATGGGGATATTCCTAGACTAGAGGCAGATCGGATAAGCCAGGGGGAGGGGCCTGGATGCCAAGTCAGTTGACCAATGAGCATGCTGTGTTCCGGGCTGAAGGCTGAAGACTCCACTTTACGCAGGGGAGCTATGAACGCCCTCATCAAGAAAAAAGAGTGAAGTCTTCAGCTTTGTGCATTTCTGAGTGTCCAATGCTGATATAATCTAATAAATTATGACTATATCATCATAAGCTTTAGGATGATATTATCAAAATTAGGACTTAATAACAAATTTAGGAAATCCCTCCTAAGCTTTAATAAGGCTCCCTAAAATGCTCCTAAACTTATTTTCCTTCGTTCATGTTGATCACGCGAGCAGATAGGTAAAAGTCCAGCTGAATGAAATTGACATATCTTCCTGCTGGCTGCGCAAGAGAGCCACGATGTGTCTCATTGTAGTGTAAAAAGACCCAGAAACCTTCATTCCAGCTGCATGGCTTCAACTCCCTTGGAAACATTGTCTGCTGTCTTCTGGTTGCCCTTCTTCTTATTTTTTATTTTCTTTTTCCTTATTCTTAACTCATCCTATCGCCTATATGCCTAAGTTAGTAAGTTATTAAATGTCTGCTAAAGATAGACCTTACAACACATTGGGGGCCATTTGCCCCCCCTGCTGATGATAGTGATGGTTTTCGCTGACATAAGTTAGTATGTATAATTTGCATAAATGGGATATACTTACGCACAGAGCGACGCTGGTCAACCGTATGGTTGGCTTTTTTGCAGTACGAGCAGAACAGGCGAGGCTTCTTCTTCTTTGTGGCTGTTTACGGTTGTTGATGTTGCTGAAGAAGAAGAACAAGAAGAAGAAGAAGAAAAGAGAGAAGAAATCGTCAACTTGGAGTCTTTATTGCTGAACATGAAGAAGGGAAGGAATAGACATATCAACTTGCGGTTACTGTTGTTGTCAATGGCCAAGGTGCCTACTGAAGAAGGAACCTAAAAGGAGACAAGAGCCTGCTCGTCCAATTGCTTAAGCTCATCAAGGTCTTATTCGCAATCTACAGAGACAAAAATGTTTCGGGCCTGGCACAAATCTTTTACAGGAGATGATAGTTTCGTACTTTAGTCCTGGCTAGAAATGAGCCACTGGTTCTGAACCTAGCGCTGGGTCGGCTCGATTGGCAAAATGGTCGATACTTAGGACTTGAATAAGAAATCCCTCGGATTATCGTCCCGATATGGACTTTTATTTCTGACAATAAGTTACCTGCATGGTGGTTGCGGCTCGGGTGCGTCAACGTTGTAATTGGAAAGATACGTGCTATTGTAACTCTCCGATTCTGAAACAAGATAATCGAACGGAATAATGTCTGAGTTTAAAAATAGGCGAAATAGATATATGGGTATGCTGTTTTATACGCAGAGTACTGTGTTCATCCCAAATATGGATATTTATTGTCATCACAACTTGGAGGTACTGCCTTGACAATTGCGGCTATATGACACAAGCAGCACCGCGTTATATTATTTAAAAGTCAAAATGCCTATACAGCTAAACGCAAGGTACAGCCAAAGGCTGCGGATAACAAGATAACACGACAAGATGCTTATTTTCAGCATAACACAATGTAAGGCGTCATATATAGATACGTTCATTTCTTCTACGAATAAATGGGCAGGAAACACCAAATATCTCACTATTTCGATGTCTGCGATCGTAAACAGTCCTGGAGTCATGTTGCATTCAAGTTCCAAGAGACCATGGCTTCACTTGCAACTAGACGTTGCGAGCAAGGAACAAGACATCGTAAAGATCCCCGTCAGGTATGCATTGCCTGACCTGAGGCACAAGTGGTAATGTTCCAGAGCTCGACTCTTCTAAAGCCTGATCACTTGCACACCTTCCTCCGGCTAGGTACCTACTATAGTCACTTAGAAGGCTGATGCAGCTGGGAAGCGATTAAGAGGTACCCATCACCTAAGGTACGTTTGTGATAAGGCTATTAGTATGGAAGGCACTGAATGTCAATACTTTGCACAGGTAGGTAGGTAAGTACCTTATCTACTTACCTACTTAGGTAGTACCTACCTCACTGCATTTAATTGACCACAGCTTGCCAGTGGCAAGGTACCTACCTACCTTGATGCGATCTCTTCCCATCCTTCTTCAGCCATCAACATCAACAACATCATCATTGTCAAACAAAATAACCCGTCGCCATCATGGACAGGGACAACAATGACAACAAGAACCGTAAGTTGATAATCCCTTCACTTACTCCGCCCTCGGACTTTTCGAATCCCCTGTTTCTCTTGCTGCAAATCATTACACTACATTTAGGCGAAGCTCGTTTCCCTCTCGTCATTCTAGTCAGCTCACCTCCACTCCTATCACAATCTCTACGCACTGCAGAGAACGGAACTAAGCAATCTGTGAGCAAGCAACGAATGTGTATCTTTTATGCAGCTTGGGTCCGTCTCGACACAGATAACAATGCCATCGTGCCCTGGGGTGTTCTTCTATTCGCATCTCTGTCGGAACCACTCGTCATATTTTCCCTGTCTTGAATCCCATATCCACTCGTTTCTCATATCCTCACACCCCGAGCCCATTTCTCTCTTACATCTCTTCCTCAGCTGGACTCCCAAGCGCTCACTATTCTCAACTGTTATTATCACTTGATAATTACAAATTGCTAACATGTTTATAGTCCTATGCTTAAAAAAAGAATATATATATATATTTCGAGAAAAGAAAAAAGGCCTCGGTAAGTCCATTCTCATCTCACAGGCAAACATCAGATTCAATATACTAACTGTTTTCTTATATAGACAACCACCACTCCTACCGTAAGTCAACTCCAAGGTCTTTCCTATCACTTCGATATCTCCTCCATTCATTCACGCTACCTCTCCGGCATCTACCCAATGTCTTCCAGACACTCTCCCCAAGGTCTTGCAGATATCTGCCGGCAACATGAGACATTCATCGCAACGCTCTCGAAATATCCTCACTAACATCGTACATAGATCCCGCCCCCTCAGGGTCCAGAAGGGGGCTCAACCAACGGCCGATGCCCCAGCTACAAAGAAGAAGCCCCGGTTGTTCTGTTCCTACTGTAAGAAGGCAAACCACACAGTGGACACTTGTCGTACTGTCCGTAAGTATTTATCCCATTTATGAAAATTATGCATACTGACTTATCTTAGCTGGTACAATCACAATCATCGGTGGGGGAGCCCAGATGGCCCCCACTGGATGCAGCTTTCGGATTGTAAGTTCTACCTTTGCTAGATATTTAGTGACTTGCTAACTTAGATATAGGCAACTGGATGAATCGAAAAAAAGAAAAACAAAAAAAATAACAAGAAGAAAGGAAACAAGAAGGTCGTTGAGAAGGTGGCAAGATCAGCAGCTGAAACTCGGAATACCTTACTTGACCTTGAGATAATGTGCGAAAAATAGCTACCTTAGTCTAAGGTCTACTAAATGGACACTAAATTTACCTAAGTCTTTTTCTCCCTTAAGGTATGCATCTTATGTTTCCCCTAGATTGACCTTTTATTTCGTAAGATGTAAGGCATAATATCACAAAATAACAAATCGTATTCTTTATGTCAAATAGCTGTTCCTCTCCTTACAGATAGGTATCTCATATTGATGTTTTTTTGTAACTACGAAGAGTATAATTCCTTTATGATCTCCATTGGACAAAACGCTGTCCCCCTTGCAATTTCTCGCTGTAACTTAAATCATTGAATGTCACAACCGACCAATGCCTTGAAATTGTAAAACTCATATTATTCAATTCTTATCGGAAACACATGCTGACTAATTATTGAATCATATGCTCATATGTATGTACTCAGGTGCGCCTTGTGTATGTTCTGTCCCAATGTGTCGGCAATTCCGATTCTATATACGAGAAATCATAACTTAATCATAAGATGACCGCTTACAACAGAGCAGCGGCAAGAATGAATGCGACAGCACCAGCACCCATTGAGTTGAGCTGCTGAGCACCGCTGCCGGGCAAGGGGGTTGCGGCAGAACCACCGTTGCCGGAGGTAGAAGAGGGAGTTGGCACAAGAGAGGTGGGAGTGCCGGGTACGACAGGCACAGTTCCGTTGGTATAGTTACCAGTTGCGAAAGAAGGGCTGGCAAAGCGGTGCTCAACGTTGCCAGATGCATCATTGCTGCGGCTAACCAAAGTCCCCTTCTTGCTCTTCTCATCACAGCTGAGGCCGTAAAGGGGCTTCTCGGTCAACTCGGAGCCAATGACGCCAAAACTGGGGTTAGGAGTCTGGGGAGCAGAATCCTGGAGTGTGTACCACCAGACATTGATGTCTCCAAACATAGGACAACCGACATCCTCGTAGAACGCGCGAGCATTCTTGGTAGAGGGAATGGCCTTACCATATGTTTTGCCGCTGACGGGCCATCCGGTCTCAGTGACCCAGATCTCCTTGCCCTTAGCAACAGCCTTGACCTCATTCCAGGCAGCCTTAAAGAGGTTTGCACCCTCTGAGATGGGGTTGTTCTTGGTATCTTCGAAGTAGGGATAAGCATCCATGCCAAGCCAGTCACAGGCCTCAATGACAGCATTGTTGGAGGCATTGGCATACGCAGTCCATGTATCGACGTGGCCGATAGGGACAGACTCAAGGCAAGTACCCTTGATAGCAGCACGAGTCTGCTTGATGTAGTCGACCAGGACGTCAGGGTTGGCACCAGGGTTCTCGTTGGCCTTGATACCAGTGGGAGAGATACGGTAGAGATCCTCACTTCCGACAGAAATACCAGCGACAAGGTCATCAAGCTGCCCACAGTATTGGTCGACAGTGTTCTTGAGAGCGGCGATCTCGTTGGCGAAGCCGTCACCAGAAGCCCAAAGACCAAAGAGCAGGCTGGTCTTGGTCTTGATGGCAGCAGGAATAGCAGAGATGGGTTGGTTGGTTGAGCCACCCTGAATCATGGTATAGAGGCGAGCGCTGGTGAAGGCGCCGCCGGTGCCCTCTAGGCCAGCGGCGGTCTTGAACTCGTTCTCAAAGTCGGACTGGGCCTTCACTCTGCCATCTGTGAACGTGGAGCCATAGTTGAAACCCTGGAACGCAGCGCTGGCCGAGCCTGCGAGAGCCATTGTGAGGAGACTGTTGATGGAAGGCATTGTGGCTGATAGTATGGTGATAGTGTAACACAAATATAAGAAACTCTGGACTATAGTAACGAGAGTACGTCCTTAAGAAAGAGAGAAAAGTGCAAGAAATGAATTCAAAAGAGGGATATGAAAGAGAAGAGAGACGGAAATGAGATTGTCTTAATAAGGTGAACCACAACAAGATCGAAGACACGTCAAAGATGCATACTTCTACGTACTCATGCAGGTACACGCACCCACGCATGCATCCGAGCCAATTCGGGGCCCGATCGAGGCAGACTCTTCACTCAACTTGCATAGTTACTCCAAGAATACAAGATCACTTACGAATCCACATAACAAACCAGTGGCAACATTGGTCCATCGCAAGTCACTCCGTCGGCCCGTCAGTTGCTGAGGTGCCCTCATCAGTTTCCCGATTAGTCGTTGATAAAAAGTCTTAACACGCCACTCGTGGGATAAAAGAAATACCAGGACATTTCACTCCCTTACACTGTGTTCGTGGTGAACTCATAGTGTGAAATACGTGGTTAAGCATTGAGGCAGCCAGTGTGAGGAGGTTTGTTCAGGTGTGGATTCGGCTTCGTAGACTTTCGATCAAAGGACGCCATGAAAAAGTCAATTCGGGCCAAGGACGCGCATTTTGCCGATAGCCGTTGGCCGTTGCTAACGACCAAAGAAACGGCCAGAAGAACTTTCGAGGCAATTGGCTATAAGAGATGACTTTCAAGCCTGGAATAGGAGCAACCGCAGAGAATGGTGATGAGACAACCCAAAATAGCAACCATGTCAGTTACCCCGGGAAGAAGATTCCGGGGAGCATAACCGTGTCTTGGCTTTGGCTAAGATCTTGACAGCGGCTCCTGAAACATGACCATTCAAATTCGAAGATTTGAGCATCGATCCAAGCAGGGATACCGATGGTAGTGTTACAGTGCACGTCTATAGGCAAAGTGACCTTATTAAAAATTAGCTTCATTTTCTTTACTGGCCTTTGAGCAGTAAAGTTTGAGGCTTGAAATATGGCTTAAAATCAGCCGTTGAGCACTGCTCTAAGTGGTGGAAGAAGAGCCAAAAGCAAACGAGTCATTTATCTGCTTCAATGGAGATAATCCACGTCTCTAACTCACGTTGAAGTTGTGCGACATTTTTTCCATCTTTATTTAGGCTCTGTACTCGTCATACGTGGGCCGTTGGCAACGTGGATCATCAGTAGTTGACGACGCATTCTTGGGTCAGGGAACTCATTCGACGATTTGACTCTGAGTTCAGAGCCTGGAAATTTGAATGCAGTGCTGTGGCTTGGCTAAGTGAGCCCCTGAATATGTTCTTAGAGAGGATAGTCAAGCTTACAATGCTAAATGTTAACTAGAGTCTTGAGGTTGAAGCAATTGGGACCATGAATGCCTTTGGCCCATTGTTCAGTGTGACAAAGAAAGACTCGATCATTCCAATAGTCAAAGAAACAAGTCTGAGTAACAACTAAGTCATCTCTGCTCACAGTGTTACATACACCTCCTGTCTACCGTTACTCAATACCAGCCACTTCATCACCAGTCAGCATCACGACCACAACCATTCTTCGAGATCGCAAAAATTGACAAAAAGACACATCCGGAAGGCGTTGGGATTGCTCCCGCCAGGGCTTGAACCTGAGACCTTCGCATTACCGAACACTCGGATTGAAGTATTAGTACGACGCTCTAACCAACTGAGCTACGGAAGCCGACCGGATAGATGAGCGGATGACCCGCTGTTGGATGGTGGGTAGCGAGGATAGTCAGAATAACAAGGTTGTGAGACCACGCTTGAAAGATCTCTCTCTATTATCGATTGATCGACAGAAGACAGGAAACAGGTCCGAGCAGACTGAGGGCCACTGATTTGTTAATTCATCAGAATCTTTCACTCTTGCAAGCTTCAAAGAAGCGAGGCAGTGAGTGAATCACTTCTCGATCGGGCTATCGGCAAGCCTCGCCTGCTTATGCACAACTCTAATGAAGATATTCAGGGTCCATATCCATCTTAGATTCAGTCAACTGACCCATTCGGTCTTGCAGCAAATACGAGAAAGAGGCCTCTTTCACGAAATAAAGAACAAACATAGAAACAATGATTAAGCAGACCCATTTCTTAATCCCTGTCCCCTTTTGTTTCACACGCGTCCACTGTCGATTGATCAAGTGGTTGGCGTCCATCCCAGCCCCGACCCCTGCACAACCGGTTTTCCCAGCCATACAACCCTCAAATAACCCCCAGCCAAGAAAAGAAACAAAAGAAGCAGTCCGGCCAGTGACGCAAGCGCTCCATGTATGATTGGTCTGTTTCGGATTTGGCCGTTGTTTTGGGCCATGATTTGCATGGCGATGCGCTCATGAACACGACCTTGAGCTTGTTCTGAATCTCTGGCGTTTGTGCTCTTTTTAGCTTGGTTTGGTAGACTCTTCTGAAGCTCTGTCCGCGAATCATCCTTGGTTATGCGCTGTCGGAGTTGGCATCATTGACCGACAGGGTCTCAGTACTAGCAAGGTATTTATGTCACTACACCACCCGCGAAGTCAGCACGCCTTCCTTGGTGTCTACTGGACATTCCTTTGAATTGTTGATTTTCGTATTTACAACTTGAAGACACTCCGCTTTTGCAGTATCATACGCCGTAACCATGTTATCGAGGTTCTTCGTCCTCCTGCCCCTGGTGCTGTCCATGGTGGCCTTCATCCTCTCGATGCTCTGCCTTTTTGCTGGTCACAAGGAAGGGTTCATGGAAGAATACTCTGTTGTGCGGGTAAGTTTGAAGCAAATTCTCAAAACCTCATGCTGACAATTTAGCTCAACACTTCAATGATTGGCCATAACGTTCTTGACACTGGTAACGACGCTTCTTCTAATAACAACGATGAAGATGATGGCTTCTTTGGCAAGGCCGCCGACAAGTGGAACGAGGTTAAGGACGATGTCAAGGGAAAGATCAACGACATCACTGGCGACGTTGCAGACAAGCTGGCCGACACTATTGGTATTTCGGAGTGGTACTCGATCCATGTCATGGCCACATGTGATGGACAGTACAAGCCCAATGCCACAAGTCCTGGTGCTGGATATAATGTTACGAACTGCACCAACTCTGCCCCTGAGAGTGAGTATAACCCCGTCCCGTCTTTGATTGATAATGATTGCTAATCTCATAGAACGCTTCAACCTCACCGAGATGCTCGACAAGCAACTTGAAGTTGGTCCCATCCAGCTGAGCCTTGCTGATATTAACTGGCCCGATGACATCCAAGATTCCATCGATCTTCTCAACACGGCTCTCCTCGTTACATTCGTCTTCTACGTCCTCGCAGTGGGCTTCTCCGGCCTCGCCATGGTCGCGAGCGCCGGCGCATTCTTCCTCTTTGCTCGCCGCGGCGTCAACGCCGTCAACGTCATTCTTTCGGGGCTCGCCGCACTTGTGCTCCTCATCGCCAGCATTCTCGTTACTGTGGCTGGCAAGAAGGGTGTAAGCAAGATCAACGACGTCGGCGATGATGTTGGACTCTCGGCGTCTGTTGGAAATAAGTTCCTGGCGTTGACCTGGGCTGCTGCTGCTCTCATGATCATCGCATCTATCTACTGGGTCATGCACCTGTGTCTTATGCGACGTGAGAGGAAGAGACAGTGGAAGCCTCGAAAGGGGAGCTACTAGATTTGATGAGCCATGATGACTAGACTGATGATTGGTTTTTTGTTAACCAGATTGGGCACGACTATGATACCAAAGTGTTTTTTACTTTCCTTTTGCAATTTTCAGAATAACTCCCTCCTTGGACTTTTTGTTTATACAAACCAGAAGATTGGCACATCTAGATAGTCAGATAGTAATGCGATAGCTGGTCTATCTAATCTCTACGCAGACATGTTTGTTTCTGTCAATCAGATTGTGCTATGTCAAAGTGACGAGAGGTCCTATATGGCTCTCAAGCTCGCGAGAATATTTAATACACAAGGTACCAGGATGTGAGAAGTGCTATCGCAAAACTCTAGCCCTGCTCGTACAATTATTCTGAGGCTCTCCAATTGCTCGCTGTATGAATACCTGTAGTCTCACGAGGTTGCTTGTTTCGCATGACCCCAGTCATGTTGGGTTTCGAGAAAGCCCCTTCGAAGCACCTAGCAACCCATTTGCGGCTTATCGTGTTCTGCTTGTTCTACTTATGAATTGCTAATTCATCGAATATACTACCATACGGAAAGATCATTGATCTACACCTATGGTGTTAGTTGGTGTAAGCCAGTCAATTGCCCTGAGTGCGGTTGGGCACACATGACGTCAGAGGCATCAACCAACAACAACCGCGTGTAGCGCGTGTCACTTCGGTACCTGGTCCTTGATTCTAGTTTTAACAGCCAAGTCAATATAGTATTGGTAGCTTTCAGATTACCTAAACACAAACGGCACTTTAATCATTTGACTCCTCGCCCATGTCCTGGTTGTCTGGTCTTTGGAGAACATCACGGCCAAACTATCGCATCATGCCCGGCAGATCTCACGATGAGGAGTCTGGCTCGGGAGAGTCAGAGTCCCTGCTGGGTCGAGGCCACAAGAGAGTTAAGCGCTTCTGGGAAGGCTTCGTCGACTTTGCGTTTCAAGATGATATCCTCAAGATTGCCGTTGGCTTGATGTATGGAGTCTCCTGGACTTGCGGTGAAGGCGACTAACACACGGGACAGTCTTGCTGCCGCTTTCACAGACTTGGTCAAGTCGTTCGTGAGCGATGTATTAATGCCACCTATCTCGATTCTCCTCCCACTCAACAGAAATATGGAGGAGAAATTTGCCGTTCTGCACAAAGGACCAAACTATAATAAGACAACGGGATACAACACCCTTCATCAGGCGCAGGAGGATGGTGCCGTTGTCCTCGCATATGGGTAAGGCAATCTCAAAAGTCTTCGAGATACACACACTCACAGGTACTAGTTCTTTTGTTGGTCAAATGATATCATTTCTTGTCCTAGGTATCGCTCTCTATGGGCTCGCGCACTTGTGGCAACTTGCTTCATCTGAACCCATCATTAAGCACACAAAGAAGTGCAAGTACTGCAGACAGCGCATTAACGAAAAGGTAAGACGGCCGAATCTCAATATGGGCTCGCGACTAACATTACCTTATCTAGTCTATTCGCTGCATCCAGTGTACCAGTTGGCTTGATGGACGAGAGGATCGCAACTGAGTTGACCTTGGACATCTCGTACGCATGCGTGATACCCTTTGCTTTTTGTCCTTTTGCATCCCCGTGTTGTTCACAGATTGCTCATTCGTTAGTGGGCTGTCATGCATAATGTTTGCTTTAACATAGCAGTTATTGGTAGACTCGGTCTTAATGTTACGATTTGGAAGTGTTGCTGTTTTAGCCCAAATACCAAGAGGCTCATATTAGGTTCAAGCTGATCAACCGTGACTCAATGAGTGCCATCCTCAGTATCGATTGTCCAATACGTGACACGCGCGGCTGGCTGCCAGGATGGAGCTACTTTAATGCATAGTGTTATAGTGTGGCGCTGATTGCCGAAACCTTACTTCGTCGATCAATTGTCACTATCCATAGATTGACATTGCATGCCATTCATGATTTGGCCCCGAATTAATAAGTGTTTAATTAGGCATGATTACTACAAACCACTTGTCCAAACCACTTCACATCTACAACAACATAGCAGCACCACCAACAACAGCAGCCGCAGCCAGAATAGCATTCTGGGTGATCATAGGACCAGCAGCATTGTCGGAGCTCACAGGAGTGACAGCTGCATCAGAAGAAGCAGTAGTAGCATCGGCGGTATCAGTGGCCTTGGCACCAGTATCCTTGGGCTTATCGGCAGAAGTAGCCTCAGAGCCAGCGGCCTCGGTAGCGGAAGCGTCGTCGTTGCCGTTGAGCTTGTTGACGCCAGCGGTGACAGTGATGGGCATGAGAAGTGACTTGTAGCCGCTCACACTATCAGTCATGGATGTGGCGTCGGTGATGCCAGAGAGGACTGCAACTTGGCTGACAGAACAGGTGGCGACATCCTTCTTGGGGTCCAGGACGCAACCCATGTTTTGCTTACTGGTGACTTGTCAGGCATTCAAGTCACGAAACTTGGGAGTAGGATACTTACATTTCACCGCCACCGAACCCATCAACCTCGGGGTGCATGGTGTAAGAATACTCAATGGTAGAGGGGCCACCAACAATAGTGCTGGTGCCGACAAGGCCGCAGTTTGTCGCCTTCGCATCAGGGCAGTGAATAGCAAGAGTAGTCGCGTCACCCTTGACGGCAACAACAGAGGCATCGAGAGGCTGAGGGTCGAACATGGGGAGGAGGAATTCCACGGTGGTAGTCTGGGCCGCAACAGTGGCCAGGACACCAGCAAGAAGAGCAAGAGATCGAGCCATTGTGAGTATTGTTAAAGAGTGACTGTCAGCAAATGAATGAGTGTATTGGGTTGAATGCTGAACGAACGACGGCCAACTAAAGAAAACGATGATACACGGAGACTTTAAGAAGAAGAAAAAGGAAAATGGCCTCCCCTATTCAACTAGTTTCAAAGCGTTAGAGACTCACCGGTTCCTTTGATTGACTGAATCCTTCGGCGGCTGCTTAACGACGGCGCTATGCTCGAATAAAACACTCCGATACTTTATTTCGGACTTGGAATGGAGATTAAAACGGCCCATGTTCCGAGTATCCGCCTTGGTACCACCCACTCGGGCCTCGTAGGGCGGTAGAAAATTGGAGAAAATGCGCGGGTGATGTTCAATTGAGTAAAGTTAAATATATTGAAGTCAGACTGTGTCGGTGACATCCAGATGAGATGCTGTGGGGGACTTACTCTCGTATTTGGCGTAGAAATGGCGTCTGTCATTGATAAAGCCGTTGGGACTATCGATCCTTCTGGTGAAGCATTAATTGAATCGAGTTAGTTTTACGGGGGTGGCGCCTGTTAGACCACTGTTAGATCCCAGCTCTTGAACGAGACAGACCCATGATGTTGATAAGAGTCAAGGAATAGGCGAAGTGCAATTAGAGCCTCTCGCCAGGAGTCATCCTTATGAGGCTGCCTAGGGGAGGCAAGAAAACTTAGGACTTTAATTCTAAGGATAAAAAAAAGACTTAGGTAAATTTAGTATAAGCTTAGGATATCTTTTACTAAGTTTATTTTATACCCTATTTCAAGGTCTGATATTTTCTTTGCTCCCCGAGGGCTGCTTAACATTATCTCCAGATCAAATCGCCTCTTAAAATTAGTAATAGACCAGTTTAAAACCTACAATCTTTAAGATGTTGCCTGAAGTTTTGACCTGTTTTCTAAAAGCAACTGTAGTATAGCTAACCTTGTAGCAGCGAGAAACAGAAAGCTCCCCAGCCACTAAGTGACATATCTATGAACTTCGTTTATCAATGCGAAGCAGACTCTCGTACTTTCCAAGTATCCAGATATTGAAGTTGTCGTAGAGATGTTTCACTCAAAGAAGATTATGAAGAGAAGAGACGCTTGAGACGATGGGCCTGTTTGGTTTTATAGGGCACCGAGTGACGCTACAGCGGTATTGAGTTGAAAATTGGATAGATCAAACACCATGATATGTTTGTGTGGTCCTTCCAATTGATCTTTTAGGTCCATGGGAGAGAAGGCATCGAGCTCAGCGAGACTCAAAGCAACCCCATGACATGAGATAGAGATCTGGATCCAGACAATTGGTGGCGTAATGCTACTCTTATAGCTATACAAAATACAATGGCCCAAACGAACAAACTAGTCTAGGTTATTTTCATGTAGTAAAAGGAAGAATCACAAAACTCGGTGTTTTGGGAGGGGCATCATCGGCATACGAGATAGCGCTTGGAGCTGATCTAGGTGAATATTTCCCTTTCCTTCTTAACTCAAGATGCAGCAAATTTACTGTCACTAGAAGATAACGTAGACATGCTCAAATGCTGTCTGTCAAACATTCATGATGCTGGGAAAATGACGTTCCCTACATAAGTTTTCAATTCTCGGTGTCCTCACACCAAACATATTGCTTTGATAAAGAACATACTGTAGGTCATCGACCTTCTGCCAGGCAAGAAGTAGAGTAGGATCAATCTATAAGAAGAAGAAACTTGAAGGCCTTGCTACTAGTATCAATTTCAAGAACCTTTTCACTAAAGCGCTCAGTAAGAACTGAGCTCTGCGTTTAGTATTAAGCAATCGATGCTGTCACAGTCGAATTCTTGATCATCACTTTGCCCTACTCCCATCAAGGCTATCATCAGGCCGCCTCTAAGTAGTCGAATGAGTGCTCTTTCGAAGAGTTCCCTGAACACCTTCTGCTGCAATAGAGAAAAACACGTCATTCAGAGGTCTTAGCAGCAAACATGGGCTCATGTGCTGCACCGTTTTTGCAGCGGTACACGAGGCAGTAACGGCCAATTATCCTCACACAGCCTCCCCTATAGCGCCTTAATCTCACTCTTGTGAGAGGCAGATGCTTCAGCCCTGGGAGTGAGCTCGTTGAGCATGCTATCAAGTTCTCACAGCGCCAAGTCGAGGGCAAAGTGAGCTTTGTCGCCTACGAGCTGCGAGTATGTCAATGGACGTTCCGGCGAGACCTCTAATCTACTCTACCGATGAGAGCAGCATGGATACTCTTGACATGAACTGGACTCCTCAAGACACATCTGACTCCATTGCCATCTAGTATCCGTCTCGAGAAGTACGGTGCCGGGAAGATCAAGGACGGCGAGCCTCTTGCCCGGGTCTAAATGTATCATTGACATGACGGCTTCAATAGGGTTCGCTAAATTGAGGTGGGCGGCGAAAACTTATACAACCAATCCCCGCCGCAAGTTGTTCATTGCTCGCATTTACAATAAGAAAACCCCCAATTATTGATACTACCCTTTTTCGTTGCTTGTGGTTATTGCTCTTACAAGCACATGGAAATAGCAGTCCACTTGACAAGACAGCACTCCGCCCCTCAGTAATAGATCGTACATCTGACCCGTTCCCGTACTTTGTTTCTGGGCAGTCAAACTTCAACCCTCGATATGACGACGATTGTTGCATGGAGGCTTGACAAATTACGATGATGTCGGACAGGCTGAGGATAACTTTGAGCTGAGAGTTGTTGGGTATTGATCACAAACTTGGAGACCCTTATCCCCCAATAGACACTAGAAAACAATTTGGTTCTGCGTCTTCATTCATGAAAGATTGCCCGGAAAGGCCATATTCGATCTGCCAGCAAGCTTGCATCAGCATTAGGACGAAGTTGAAGGTGAGCGGCCGCAACAGCAGACATGAGCCATATGACAGTATTCTTTCATAATATAGAAGCTCTCCGGTGTGTTTTCTGTATGATTTGAGCTTTAAGCTTGATAAGTCTTTTCCGTTTACAGTACTATTGTAGAATCTGATATTGGTTGAATGCAACGTTTACTGGGATTGGGTCATTCTTGGCACTCAGTGTCCGTCTTGGCATCGGATTCCAGACAAAGCTCAGTCTTGGCGTGTCATGATAAATTTGTCCGTCTGGCATTTCCTGTAGCCGATTTCCGGATGAACATATTAGAGTATCATCGTTTCTATTTCAAATGTTTTGTTTCTTTTTATATCCAGTTCTTCTAACATTCTCCTGTTTCGTCGACATTTCACTCACACCAAAAATTTCATCGCCATCTCTTAATTAGCTCGCTCACAACCTCGACCTCGGCCGCCCAGACCTTGGCACTCTCCGCTGATGCTTGGCTGCTGGCCTTTGGCCCCTCCCCTCCCAGTTTCTTGGAAAAAGGAGCTGTTAAAAAGGTCATCATTTCGCGCCCGAGCAATTCTCGTCTTGACTTATCTGCGCATACCTTGACGATTACCCTTGTTTGCGCGCGCATCTTTGTCACCGCGATCATCGCTCTGCATTTTCCACAAGCTCTGATTGGCTAGGCTGGCCTCTGCAAACACTCTTTATCCCTGCGCGACGAACTAGTCGGTCATGTCCCCATGCTCCAAGTCAATTTGGCTGGCCTTGCTGGCTGCGAATAGCTTCGCATATGCTAGTGAAGAACCGCCTGCTGTAACAACAGCGCCTATTTATCTGCCCTATTACGACGAAGACTCATGGTCTCTTGTGCGTGGTAGTGTCATCTCAACTGTGAGTCGACATTCTTTGCAAACTCCATCATGATTGCTAACACGCACCAGGATGCGGACGCTAAGGAAACAACATACACAATATTCTGTCCAGATACAGATGACTCAGGCCCTCCCGAGTGTGATTTATCCCTCGAGTTCCCTTTCGTTTTAGTCGAAGGACCCGATACTGTTCGGTTCCACGGCACACATACTTCAAGACTGTATGTTCTCCGCGTACAAACGAAGTACCAATGCTAACATGATGCAGCACCGCAAATCTAGAGTGCAACTTACAAGGCACGACCAGGGCCACTTGTTCCGGGTACTCTAGCTTCAACGAAGGCTATAACGATGGCGTGCACACAGGTCCAACCAAAGTCACATGGACATCAACTTATTCCGGCAGCGAAGTAGAATGGGGTGTCCTTACAATGGGTGAACTGCCCCATGATCCGGACCCTATAACTGCAGTTTCAAATACACCGACGGACTTTGTGTCCATGCCGATAGCTACCAACGGCGATAATGCTGGAGCAAGTTTAAGCGTCTCCTTCAAGGCTGTTTTACTTGCTGCTTGTTGCACTTTGGTGGTTAGTTGGACTCTTTAAGAACTGGACCGTTTTATTAATGAGAACATGATTTATGATGAGTTTCGGAAGCAAGCGAGCAATTTTCTTTACTGAATTTTGATCATGTTTAGTACATCATGCTCTCATAGTACCTAAGATTAGCCAAGAATGATAGCAAATTTTATGGGCCAGAGTAGGATTATCCTAAGACGAGCGGAAGGTCTGCTGAGTAACGGGATAGCAATGAAATCGTAGGGGTTCAAGCATTGGGTTTATGTTTGGACACTATCCACGATAGTAGATACTAGTTTCGTGCATATCTGGGTGTTTTCAACAGAAGTCTATTGGACAGAATGACGTCGGGTGACCATTAAATGACGGTGTCAAAACATGGCAAATCCTTAGAGCAAGGCCAAAGTATATCATGGGGATCACTGTCTATTAATGTAGTGAGTGGCCTCTTGCATTTGTATAAAGCCATTTACAGGAATCGCGTCAGGTGGATTAGAGCTGCTTCTTCAGGCGAAGTCTATGTTCAACTATGGAGGGCTCAGCTTGAATGTTCAATGGAATCGGGTGTGGAAATTCTAAGTCAGAATTCTTCAAAGGGAAGAGAAGACTTCTCTCCATGTACTGTACGGCCGGATGCTCCCACAACCGCCGTAAAACCATGCCCCACTTTTCCCGGTCCCGGAATCCCCGCCGGCCGTGACGTGTGCCGGAATGGCAGCATTCGCGCATTACTACAAGTTCTCTTGACAATTGAGCTTGATCAAAGCTCATTGGTGAATTCTGGAACAACATTGACGAGTTGAAAGTTGTTGATGTGGTTGAACTTTTGTGTGCCCCAGTTGGTGTGGACAAGCGGACTATGGCCAGTATCGGCATAAGCATTTTTTCGAGAAAGATCCTTGCTTCTGAAGAACAACATTGATGAAGAAGTGACCGAAGAAGTCAGAAGACTTATCCTCAGAGGCTTCCAGCGAGCAGAGCTATCAAAAATTCAGAGTGACAGTTACATCGTTGTATAATGGAAAATGTGTAATAACGATCTCAATTCTTGGAATTTTACATTGGTTTTAGGTTCAGAGAATTGTGGAGATTTCGTGCTCAAAATGGATGTCTCCACTTTCGGCACAGACTGCAGAAAATCCCTCAAACTTAAGAACAGTTGATCTTACCTCTATCAACAAAACAGGACAACGTGGCCGAGTGGTTAAGGCGATAGACTTGAACGGGCCTCCTAGAGGTCCTAGATATCTATTACGTTCGCGTTCGTAGGTTCAAATCCTGCCGTTGTCGATATAGCCTCATTTTTGCCCTCCAAACGTTTTCTACTATATGAAACTTTAACGATCAATCACGCATTCAATTTTGGACTTACGGAGATGTTTTTAGGATGGCAGGATAGACACGAATTAGTAATTGAGTTCTGTCTTTTGCAAATTTGAGTTACGCTGCAGAAGTGTTGAGATATCACATCTTGAAGTTTCAGGGTGATCTGGCTAGTCTGGTTACACAATGAATAGTATTGCTGGCTGCGTTCCCGCTCGCCTTAAAGAAATTTGATGTACATAATGTTAATTGGGTGCTTCTCGCTATAGACAGATAGCTGTCACGGTTTGTTAGAGGAAATTGATCACATAATTGATGTATTTGCGTTGGCATACACATTGCTGGTGCACCATACCTGAGCTGACGTCTTAGTTAGTTTATCACTACGATCTGGTCCAAATTTTAAGCGAGCTCGCTTAATACAACACAACGACTCTGACGAAGCTCCATTCATCATCGACATTTTATCCTTTTGCTCATGTTCTCAAATCACTGACTCAGGTGAGGTTGGTTTTGGCGATTTCCTCTTTCGGCCACATGTCGCTTAATTTAAGCTCAGCGGCCCGGACCTTGCGTTGGGATTTGTTGGCAAAGAGGGAAGTCGTGATGCTCCTTCCTTCCACTTCTCACTGCAGGCTCCAACTGATAAACGAGTCATTCTCTCAGCCCTACAAGATTTGGCTGTTTAGTGATCTGTCATTCATGAGCAACTCGATGCTCCAGAAATCCATGAGCATGAAACACAATTTTTAAACTCAGTCGAGATATACGGATGCATTCCTTTTTTCATGTTATTATTTTGTGTTTATTATTAACTTCCAACACATGCATTACTTGATGATTACGCGGCACTGGGAATGGAGGCGAAGAATGGGAAATGGCGCAGTGAAGGGATAAGATGTTTGGGAGACATGGCAACCAGCCATGTCTTGAACCGCAAAGGTCGACGCGCTGTAACATTTATTAGTGTTTATGTGTGGCCGCAAGAGTATGCCTTGCTCATTAACGTTTTCAGCCAATAATAGTATCATCTTAAGGAGACGGGCTGATGGACGCCCAAAACTCTGCCTCTCGAGCTCAATAAATGTAGAATTACTTGATCCGAGTGAGGAGCGGCCGGTCCCTGGTTCTGGGGCCTGATCCAGAACTACACCAGAGGTAGTCTCACTAAGACGGTGGCACAGCGAGACAGCTAATTAATACTGCTGACGGGCTTGCAAGGAGGCTCAAAAGGAAGACAACATCCGGCCACGCTCCGGTAGCCTCATAATCATACGAAGACTGCATTTTAGCAATTTCAAGGTTCCGAGGCCTGGGAAGCAGTGCTCTCGTCCAACAGAACCTACAAAAGAGTTGCCTAAATCAGAGGTCAGAAATGAATCTGTACAAGAGCCCGCCTGGTTTATGACGGATTTTCACGAGATCTTCTGAACCTACCTAGATATTTTTATTACTTTCCGGAATCAGGCCCTGAGTTTTCTGCGGCCACCAAGAGTGCAAGGATGTTAAATTCCGCCTGCATCTCCACATGTG
Source organism: Fusarium gaditjirri (assembly GCA_013266175.1). Lineage (NCBI taxonomy): Eukaryota > Fungi > Ascomycota > Sordariomycetes > Hypocreales > Nectriaceae > Fusarium > Fusarium gaditjirri. The sequence continues at coordinate 59,698 of JABFAI010000156.1, read as the reverse complement.
AGACAAGAAGCTTGGCCTTGAGCTTCTTCCAATGTCGGAACCGACCCCAATCTCGTAAACAGTGCACAGACCTGGGCTGACTTTACACTTGCTTATCCTTTGAGTCCCTCTAAGAATGCGACTTTCAAGTATTTCCACGTGTCTGGGTTGGAAAAAAGTGGCGCATGATAACACGGCAAAGTCGGAAACGCTACAATCAATATCAGACGAGAGGACCATCCGACCATGTTTCGCGTTTCAAGATCTCCTTTTCTGAGTATCGCGTTTCGACAGTGAGTCAGGCTTTGAGACGATCATTTTTGCGAAAGCCCATGCAAGGGCAGGGAAAAGAAAGGTTGCTGGGGGTGGGGGAGTGGGGATGAGGACCGCAACGTTAATGCAGAGTTGATGGGCAAGGATGTTGAGTTTGTGTTGCTCGAGTTTGGATGATACATGGTTACGCAGCAGAGAACAGCTCTCTAGAAGAATCGGTCCTGTTTCGCCAGGTCTCTCAGAAGAGTATCAATTTTTCAACGCCTTGCGAGAATCCCCCAAGGCCTCTAGTCAGGGCATGAACATGGTGGCGCCAAGCCTCTTCCTCCAACTTTTGACGCCCACCAATCCCCTCTCCAGAGGTATCTGTCAGCTAGGGTTTAGTGGTATTTACCCCTGGATCCTACAGTAGGTAGGTGCCTTGCACTAGATTCATGTTCCTGGGAAACAAAAACTGCGGTTTGGTGACTGACAATCCTCTACCCGCGCGGCCAGTCGAAACAACCGGCTCTTTGTGTCTGTAACACCAACATGAGGACATGTTCTACTGGCCACAATCGACGGCTGATCGCCGAGAGCAGGGCCTTCAGGGGTTGTGTTCCTTGCCATGCCCGTCTGTGGGGAGAGCTCGGTAACCCATTCTCCATAGAATGTAGAGGTCATCATTCAACGGTTGACTTTGTCTGAGAGACTGAGGCTCATCAGCTAAAAAGTCTTAGTCTACGCATGAACCCAGCCCGATTCGTCATTCGTTCCTCAAGATATCCTCCCTGTGTGTCTAACTCTGATCACAGTCCGCCAAGCAAGGGTATCATGTATTAATACCTAGACTACTCCGTAGCCCCCGTCGTCTATCAAACTTTTTGGACTAGCCCAGTCCAGCCCTGAAAAGAACGAACGTCTTTGAAGCTTCAGCTTTAGCTCATTCGTATTCACGTTCCTTCTCAGCTGTGATTGTATTTTTATCTTTCGGTGGCCCCTACTTCGTTTATTATCTTACTTTTCATGCCCCCGAAGGCGTGCCCAACTTTTACGCCCGATTTTCTCTCGTACCTTGCGGTAGCTTGATTTGTTTGACTTGGACGCCTCGCTCTTTCTCGAATAATTAGACGCTCATTCCATATCGCTTGACATCAACTGCCTTGAACTTACATTCATTATCGGGCCTACCTTACCTTAGGAAAACCAAGGTATCAACTTACGCAACACCAACAAGACTTGAATCAATCTTCCAGGAGAAGACTATCGCTGAGCGATCAAGAATCTTAAGCATACTCACATAGACATCATACACCATACCCATCATCGACAACAGACACATTATGAAGTTCTTTGCCTTAGCCAGTTTAGGTTCTGTAGCCATTGCTGCCAAAACGCCTCCCAGTTCACTTGACACTGCAAAACCAGGTATGCCAAGCGGTCAAGCGGTGTTCCGGCTATTAACTATTTCAGATTCAATCCGAGATGTCGCAGGCACCCTTGCCTTCGATGCCATGAAGTACTACAGCGGCAATACATCATCAGTACCCAAAGATCTCGGCGACCTTCAAGATCCATACTACTGGTGGGTAGCTGGTGCCCTATGGGGTGTCATGCTCGACTATTACCACCTTACCGGAGATTACAGTTACAACGATGTGGTCATCGAAGCTCTTCTGGGGCCTACAAATCTCGGCACCGGTAAGGACTACATGCCTGCAGAGCATGCCGACGAGGAGGGAAACGATGATCTCTTTTTCTGGGGCTCGGCCGTCCTCTCCGCCGCTGAGCGAAACTTCCCTCAACCCAACAAGGACCTCCCATCGTGGCTCGATATCAGCATCAACGTATTCAACGAGCTTGCGGGTCGATGGAATACGACAGCTTGTGGCGGCGGCCTCTTGTGGCAGATCTACCCAAGTAACCCGAATGGCATGACATACAAAAACTCAGTCAGCAATGGCGGTTTCTTCCAACTCGCTGCACGTTTGGCTCGTATCACTGGCGATAACAAATATCTCGACTGGGCTCTTAAAATCTGGGACTGGTCCTGGGAAGTGGGCTTCATCGATCACCGCAATTATCACGTTTATGACGGCGCCAGTGTGGAAGACAACTGCCAGAAGACAACATACCATTCTTTTACTTACACCAGCGGTATATATCTTTATGGCGCGGCGGTTCTCGCCAACTACACTGAGAAGCCAGAATGGGTCGACCGCTCAAAGCGTCTCCTGGAGGGCACCGATTGGTTCTTTTCGCCGTTTCCCAACGCGACCAACGTCATGTATGAAGCTGCCTGCGAGACCGTCAACACATGTAACGACGACATGTCCACCTTCAAGGGTTATCTATCACGCTTCATGTACCTGTCTATTCAGATGCAGCCCGCTTTGAAGGAGCATGTCCATGCTCATCTTCTCCCATCGGCCAAGGCTGCTGTCCAAACATGTACAGGAGGGAAGTCTGGCCGTGAGTGTGGTATGCGATGGTATAACTCCGGTTTTGACGGAAATCCCGGTCTTGGGCAGCAAATGTGTGCTCTTGAAGCTGTTCAGGGTCTGCTGCTAAGTGATGCTCCTGCGCCGCTCATGGGCGATGATGTCAAGGTTGTCCGCAGCACAGATTGGGCTGCCATGGACAAGCGTGAGTCCAAAATTACGAGTACACCAACATCCTCATCAGAGACATCATCAGCAACTGCGGCTCAGCCTACCAAGAGTGAGGATGCTGCTAGTGTCCCCCGGGCAGATCTCGTCCTGGCTTCTGTCAGTATTGGAAGTGTCCTGATTTTCTTGGGATGGGCCTAAAAATGGTGTTGAGTTTTTGTTAGACCTTATAGATATAGAATGGAATTGGCGTCGGGTATTTGGATAACCAGCCTGAGAGACTACTTTGGTATAAAACACTCATACTCTGAGCGTTGCCTTTATTAATTCCACGAGATTATGTCTAGAAGGTCCGGATTTAACGTAGAACGCCATTGCTTTATCGTCCCTTTCGTATGTAGTGCTCTAGTTTATGAGCCTCTCACCTCAGCCAATGTCGTCTTTAGTGACTCCAGAAATCTTGTCACCTCGGCGTCTGTGCCGACTGTAATTCGTAGACATCCTTGGCATCCGTGCTCTTTTCCTCTGAATCGCACAACAACACCCTTACCCTCGGCAAGCTTCTCATATACGGCCAACGCGACAGTGTTATCTGGCTCGCCTGCTGTGTTAAGCATTTCGTAAAGCAAAAAGTTGCTTTCAGTGCCACCTCGTAGACGACCAACACCAGGAATTTTGGGAAGTTCCTTGAGAAGACGATCACGCTGCTCTAGGAGGCGTGCACGGTGGTCTCGCATGATAGCAAGTCCCTTTTCGGATACAGCGTAGGATGCAAGGGCACTTGTAGGGCTGGATATGTTGTAAGGGGCCTTGAGACTGTTGAGAAGTCGTGCAATTGGGGGCGATGTGAATGCAGCACCGAGTCGGATGCCAGCCATACCAAAGGCTTTGGAGAGGGTTTGCATAACGACCAGGTTAGGAAACTCGGTCACCCACTCAGCCAGAGAAGCATCTTCAGGGGCAAAGTCGATATATGCTTCGTCGAGAACGACAACGCCGTTCCATGTCGGGTGATCTAGGATCTGTTGAACGTCGGACTTTGCAAGGACTGAACCAGTGGGGTTTCCAGGCGAGCAAAGGTAGACAAGCTTAATGTTGGACTCTTTTGTCAGGGCTTCCATGACAGCTGGAACGTCTATGCTGAAGGTGGGGGCTTCTAAAAGAGGAACTTTGACGAGAGCCACATCGTTGACCTGTGCAGACACGGAATACATGCCATAGGTAGGCGGGCATGTAAGGATGCGGTCCTTTCCAGGAATGCAGAAGCATCGCAGCAGAGCATCGATAGCCTCATCACTACCGACACCCACAAACAAATTCTCAGGCTTGAGCGTCTTATCTGTATGGGCGTGGGTGTTTCGCAGCTCGCAGAGCAGCTGCTTCAACGGCTCCTGGTGAGGATCAGGATAGCGGTGCAGGCCCAGCAAGTCGACCTCCACACCATTGGCAGTCTTCCCTGCGACGTCTGCACTCAGAGAAGGGCCATACGCGTTCTCATTTGCGTCGAGAAGGATATTGGTACCGTCGTCCTTGTAGTCGCTGGGAAAAGTTAGTTGTTGCTCTAATGTGGGGGAGGGGCGACATGCTCTCGCGCGCAGCGATATGGCTGGAGGGCCAAGATGTTTGGCCGGGCACAGCTCTCGAGGTTGAAGGGGGCCATTTTTGGTGACTTATCTCCTGATATACTGAGGAGTAATGAGGATGCGTGGCTCTTTAAGATGTGGTGTTTACCACTTTTTGGTCGCTGAGTCCGACGCCGGAGGGGAGTCATTGACTTTTTTGTGGGGCGTTCATCTTGTCATGATAGAGCCGAAGCATTAGATACAGCGCATATGTATCCTGAGGTTTGGTGTCTAGAACCTTGATAAGCAACTGAAGGAGGTAAATGCTTGCAGTATGACTAGGCGATTGTTTTCCGATATGCGATTTGAGTCATCATGGGTTTAGCTCAGGTATATTCAGATGTTGGAATCATGCATGGGCCAAAGCGTTACCCTGAAGGACAAGGAAATTCCTGAACAGGCATATGGTTGAGAAACCAAGAGACTAGAAGATAGGGAACAGGACAACCATATGTCTATTTAGTTTAGTTCAGTGTTTATTGTACGATAGAATTGGTTCATGTTTCTATCAATTGTAGATAATGAGATAGATAGAAGAATTCATTTCCAGGTAGCATTCAATCACCTTCATATCTTGCCTGCCATAACGGTTTACTAGACATAATCCTAGTAGATCAAAGCTAAAGACTTTACTACAGAGGACTAATCCCAAAGCCAAACACCATTTCAAGATAGGTCCGTAGCTACAGTCAAGGTACTATAGTGAAACGAACAGCCGTCGCCGTCGCCCAGGTACAGTTCGACACAGCCAGTACAATGAAACCAGTTACCAAACTGGATATTCATGAGTAAAGGTCGCGTGGCCCAATGGCAAGGCGTCTGACTACGAATCAGAAGATTCTGGGTTCGATCCCCAGCGTGATCATTCTTTTTAATTCTGGCATTAAGTGGTGTCAATTCTTACTCACCTTCCATTTTGCAGATAGAGAGGACATGTAAATATAGGTAATGCCTGTGTTAGTTTATTTATTACTATAGGTAGCCCGGCGCTTAAGTTTAAATATAAATGTGTTTATTAACACTGAACTTGAAATTTATGGTCAGAAACGTGAGGATAATAAACACTTGTAATTTATACAAGATTATTGTAAGCGACACAGCTATCACGCTCGTGACTTTATCGGTTCATAGTTGTATCGCGGTTAATGATTGGTAGAGTCTTTGTGTAACTCCCTTCAGCCATTATTGGCTAGACAACAAATCTCGTTTTATGTGCTCCTGGGCACCCCCTGGGTCAGGCTGTCTGTCATGATGCAAGAGCTCTTGCAAATCTCGGACTTTTTACACGAATTCTTATCACGATAGACATTGGTTTCCCGTTACCTTCAACCGTTCTATATACACATTATGGCTTCCTGTCCCCTGGACCACTTTAGCCAGTGTACAACTCTATCCAGAGGAGAATCTGTTAATAACTGATTGGAGCATGGCAGGATTAATGATCTATGTCTATCTGCACTTCATCGCTACAGGTACGCGCGTCTTACAAGGTCCATAGTCATTGATTGGGTAGATGCTTATGAAACGCCAAGGTAGAGTGGTGTATATGGTTTAGCACTATCAATATGCCTTCATCATTGATATACTGGAAAGCTCGACTCAGGTCGGGTTGGGTTTTATTGGACTGCTTACGAACTTGACAGAAGACTTTGTAACTGACAATCCTACCAACAATGGGGTAACTCGAGGACGGTGAACTCCGAATCGGCCGACTACAGAGGTATACTACGGTGATCATCACCCATACAAAAAGAGCAGATCTACAATGAACAATGTACTATCCCGGAAGTTTAGAATCGCGCCTGAGGCAGTGTCTTCCACAATCTTGGACAGGATTTTGGGCGCCAGGAATCATTCAAGAGCAAGGTCGCGTGGCCCAATGGCAAGGCGTCTGACTACGAATCAGAAGATTCTGGGTTCGATCCCCAGCGTGATCATTTCTTTTTGCTGTTTTGGAGTCTGCTTGGGGTGAGAGAATACCTGGCCACGTACGCCTGTCGTTAAGCAAGTCCCCGAATATGGTACTGTCTCTAGGAAGCGTGGACAGTTCAAGAGTGATATTCATCTTCTTTGGATGGCGTGCGGCTGAAAATAAGAGTAAACAAGCCTGAGACTGAATCAGTGATACGAGGATGCTGGCGTTGGACGATAGGTTTATAAACTCAGCCAGCCCTCGTCTGTATGTCTCAGACTGCAGCTCCTTGGACTACCCTTGTCAATAAGTGTTCATTGGATGCGTCTGCTACCTGAACGGTTGGAGCTTAGAGGTAGTAAGTAGAATGAAGAAAGACTGACTTGGTGTGAACAACATATGACAATTGAGCTTGGTGGAAAGCTAGGTACAGAACATATGGGCGAAAGCTAATAAATTATACACGTGGTATGTACAAAGGGAGGCAGGGAGGATGTAGACCTTGATAGCTGGCGTTGAACACGTAGTGCTGACGGTATGGTAGATGAAGTGTAACCGTGACAAAAACGGCCTTGTTACCCACCTGGACTACCGTAACATTTGGACCCACACAACCACGTCTCAACTGTCCACCGTTGAGTTAACTCTAGGTTTCATTTCTAATCCTGGAACCTGAACCAACTGAACCGCGTCCATACATGTCCATATCCGTACACAAGCGACAAGCCCAGCCTCCCGATCCTACGCCATTCGACCTCCTGTCACTCCTCACTTGTCACTCAACGAATTGATGGACTGATTGGACCCCATTCGTGTTCCGTCGCCAGCCAACGACAAGCCTGTTTCCGCTCACACACGCGCAATCCCCAACACATCCCTCCCACTATTATACGCTGCTGTCAACCGCTGCTACAGCACAGCACAGCACGCGCTGCCGCTTGAAGCGCTGCACTGACGCCTTGACGCCCTGAAAGCGACAGCCCAGCCCAGCCCAGGTCACAGTCACAGTCACATTCACAAACAGCCATGTACTCCGCCGGCTACGGCTTTGGCAATAATGCTGCTCCCTCTTTCAACAACCCTGCCCCACAGCAGCAGTCAGGAGCCCAGCCAGCCGCTCAGCAGATGATGTATAACCAGCAGCAGCAGTTCGCCGGCATGACGCCTCAAGGAGGCTTTAACCCTGGCGCGAATCCTCAAATGATGGGTGCTGGTCCAGGAGGCATGATGCCAAACGCAGGAATGCAGCATATGGCTGCCAATGGTCAGAGTAGGTGCCATTTCTTCATTTGCGCGCAATCTTCGATCGAATCTTTCACGGCGTACCTGCTTCCAATGCTCCTGTAAAACACCTCCAGCCTCTTCAACGATGTGTGGGCAATCTGTGGTTAGGCATGATTAAGTAGAAGCGCGGCGCAAACCGATATGCGACACCACAAAACACTTCTCCTTCACACCCGACAGCTAACATCTTGTGCGTAGTGGCAGGTTTCCAACAGCAGTTCGCTAGTAACCCTTACGGTCAAGTTGTTCCCTCGTCGGTCGCTCCTCAGAATTTTGCGCCAAATTATATGATGGGCGGAGGCATGCAGGGCTTCCCGATGAATCAACCCGGGATGTCCCAGAATCCTCAGATGATGCAGCGATTGCAACAGCAACAGCAACAGCAAGCGCAGGCTCAAGCGCAGCAACAACAACAACAACAGCAGCAGCAGCAGCAGCAGCAGCAACAACAACAACAACAACAAGCTGCTAACCCCGCTGGTATGGGCCAGGTATCGACCCCTCAAAGACCCCCGAGCGCCGCACAAGGGACGCCGAACAACGCTCTGCCTTCGCAGCAGGGTCAATTTCCAACTCCTCAGCCTCCCTCTCAAAGCCAGACCCCTACGAACCAGCAGCCCCAACAACCACAGTCGCAACAGCAGCAGCAGCAGACTCAACAAGCTCCGACACAGGTGCAAGGGCAGCAGCAGCAACAACAGCCCGTATCTGCCGGATTATCGACACCCCAGACGCCAACCTTCTCTTCGAATCAAGGACCGGCTGTGAATGGAACTTTAACAGCGGCTCCACTGAGCCCCGGTACCGAATCTCGAGACAAAGAACGATTCGCATTGTTGCTCGATATAAACCACGAGCTTCTCTATGAATCTATACAAATCCAGGCAACCCAACAAGAACTGAAGAAGGAGAGCGCTGCAGCTGGAAACCCTGCCGATAAAAAGCCGACAGACGAGGAGACGCAACTGCAGCAAGACTACCTCCAGTGAGTTCTCATTTGGACACAGAATTGCTCTACACAACTAACCGTGCCTCAGATGTATGAGGAGATTGCAAGCAAACTTGTCGTATATGGCCGCACTTGCAGATCGGAAGCCTGAAGTTAAAGTTCCGCCCTGTCCAGCATACCTCACTGCACCTGCTCTGACTTTGTCGCTCAAACTCCGGGTCCCAGCTGTAGGACCTGAAGGCGCGGACAACAACATCGACCCGGTCGCTGACCGTGAAGAGCGAAACAAGAGTATAAAGGACTTGTATTCAAGACTGCAGGCTGTCTTCCCCGGCATTGACCCGAAGAGAGAACCAGCTTACCGTATGAATGCACAAGGCGGCCAGAAGCCTGGCATGATGGGAAGCCAGGCCAGCCCGACAACACAAAGGACGCCCAAAATCACGAATATGGGGGCACCTCCTATGCCCTAACGCTGCTGACTCAGACGACAACGGAGTGAGACAAAGAACGTGAAGCCATAGGTATGGTGCAAGGTTTTATAGATACAGATGGGAGTTATTTTGGGTCAAGTTGACCAGTTCATCTAACGAATAGCATAACACTTTCTTCTTCTTTTTTTATGGTATAAGGACTGGCTTGGTCTTGAGAGCTCGACAAACTGACAGATTAGAAGCAATATTGTTATAAGAATAGCGTTACTTTGGGGGTGGTTCAAAAAGACAAGTGTATATGTAGTTGGTGATTTTGCTCAGGGCGTTGAGGAGCTCACTTCAGGAATATTAGCAATAAAAAACCAAGAGAGTCTAGCCTGTATAAATGAGTTTACGTTCATTTTTGGCCGTAGTATCAATTCGCACACCTGCAATCTCACAAGGTAGTTTTCCCCGAATCGATATCGAGCCAAATTTATCTACATGAAATAACGATATCTTGTTCGATATTCGAGTTCGTGATATTTATAACTTATGAGGGATTTGCATGTATCGTCCATTGCAACGGAGCATACAACATCATTTCCCTACTCCATAATTGTTAAGACATTCATGCTGTAGCACGAACCTCATGTCAGGATACTTGCTGGTGAACCTGCATGTCGGGTTTTGGCGGCTTGCATGAGGCTAAACGTGACTGAGGGTGGATAATCACCTTGAACTAATCCAATCATAGCAAGATCAGATGTAAGAAAAAAAATCTTTTTCAAGCTGTGGAGGTGGATGCTGAGCGGAAAGTGGATGTTCTATGTTTTAGCCTGTGATGTAAAGCGCCTTTTTCTCACTGCCGCCCTGGGCTCGAGCTTTTTCGATCAAGGATCTTGGGGGTGTTTAGTGCCGGCTGAGAAAAGGTTGTCCTGTCGCACGCGTGACTGACTACAGCACTTTCTCGCAGTACCTAGGCGTTATTATTATGCTTACGGGCTGAAAGCTTACAAGCATGCTGCAGCTTCCAGAGAGGTTGCCCACTGCGTTGTTAGCAATGCATACCTAGTTTTCCACGTTAAAGACTTTGTCATGACAACTCCAAGCCGCATATGTCGTAGATATTTCTTCCGTTACCGGAGTCTTTCACAATTCTGCCCGCCACCTGCGATGGCGCTCTGGCAGGGAATTTTTCCAATGCCTTGGCCCGTATCGACAGTGCGGCTAAACCCTGACCGCTGATCCAACAAACCCACTCTCGAGGCTCAAGTCCAACCATTTCTGGCGAGCGATCGGTCATGATGAAAGGTTGTTGCGCAGCTTGTGGAGAGGCTTGAGAAGTTTGGCCAAGGCATGGCGGGGCATTTTAGTGTCCCTGCAGATTTTAATGGAACGCTGCGATTGGCCACATCGAGGGAACCATCTCTCAATTGGCCAATTAGAGCTTATAGCAAAACACAGCGGGGAGCACCTTGTACTGCAGCCCCGGCGATAAAAAAAAGTTTCGAGGGCCGCTTTCATCAAAAGCCTTCCTTCTCTTTCTTCTCCTCCTCCCAAACCCTCGCTCTTCAACATCCTCTTTACCTCCAACTACAATTGAGGCTGATGATTGCGAGGTAGCTTCTGACCTTACCAGGGTAGCTCTGAAAACGAGTTAACTTGCCGGCCCGTCGCTCGCAATCTCCCTGTCCTCCCGCCACGACCCCTCCACGTCGTTGCCCCGCGCTTCTTTGGGTATTTTGTTGATATATATCCCAGCGCCGGAGCTTTTTGTGTTCTTCTTTGCTTCATCTCTAAACCATTACCATAACCACTACAATGGCTTTGGTTCCTCAGCCTCCCGCCTCTGCGCGTCAGATTGGCGCCGAGGATGATGGCCTCATCTGCCTCGAGCTTGAAGATGGCTCCTCCTTCCAGGGTTACAGCTTTGGTGCTCAAAAGAGCATCGCTGGAGAGCTGGTCTTCCAAACGGGTATGGTTGGCTATCCTGAGTCCGTAACGGATCCTTCGTATCGCGGTCAGATCCTCGTCATCACTTTCCCTCTTGTCGGAAACTATGGTGTTCCCTCGCGCGAGGCCATGGATGAGCTCCTCGGCGATCTGCCAGCTCACTTCGAGTCTAGCGAGATCCATATCGCTGGTCTAGTCACAGCTTCATATGCTGGTGAAGACTTCTCCCATTTCTTGGCCAAATCCTCTCTGGGCACATGGCTCAAGGAGCAGGGCGTTCCCGCCATGTACGGCGTTGACACTCGCTCTTTGACCAAGAGAATCCGCGAGAAGGGTAGCATGTTGGGTAAGATGCGCCTTGAGAGCCGTGGTCTGACCAATGGCTCTGTCAACGGTCAGGCTGACGATGCCTTGGCTGCTTTGCCCACCGATCACTTTGAGCAGGTCGAATGGGTCAACCCAAACACCAAGAACCTGGTGGCTGAAGGTGAGTTTCCTAGCGTTTTCAAACTCGAAGACGCGTGCTCATTATCTATGTAGTTTCCATTAAGGCTCCTAAGCTCTACAAGCCTCCGACCTCGGTCGCCCGTAAGCACCCATCCGGGCGTACTATCCGTGTTCTGTGCCTCGATGTCGGTATGAAGTTTAACCAGCTGAGGTGCTTCCTCAAGCGTGGTGTCGAGGTCCTTGTCTGTCCTTGGGACTACGATATCGCCAGTGCCATCGACGAGTTTGACGGTCTCTTCCTCTCTAATGGCCCCGGTGACCCCGCTATGCTCGACAACGTCGTTAAGAACATCGCTGCCGTCCTCGAGAAGAATGAAATCCCCGTTTTCGGTATCTGCTTGGGACATCAGCTCCTCGCCCGTGCTGCTGGTGCCACCACCAAGAAGATGAAGTTCGGTAACCGTGGCCACAACATTCCTTGTACCAGCATGGTTACTGGAAAATGCCACATCACTTCTCAGAACCACGGTTTCGCTGTCGACACTGACAGCCTGACCAATGGCTGGAAAGAGCTCTTCGTCAACGCCAATGATGGCAGCAACGAGGGTATCTTCCATACTGAGAAGCCCTACTTCAGTGTGCAGTTCCACCCCGAGAGCACCCCTGGTCCTCGCGACACCGAATTCCTCTTCGATGTCTTCATTAACACCATGGCCAACTGTGCTGAGAAGCCCGAGCTCCTCAAGGCTCCTGTCAGCTTCCCTGGAGGTACCATCGAGGAGAACGAGCGTCTTCACCCCCGCGTCTCCGTTCGCAAGGTCCTCGTTCTTGGCAGTGGTGGTCTCAGCATTGGTCAGGCTGGTGAATTCGACTACTCTGGTAGTCAAGCTATCAAGGCTTTGAAGGAAGAGGGCATCTACACTGTCCTCATCAACCCCAACATTGCCACTATCCAGACCTCCAAGGGCTTAGCTGACAAGGTTTACTTCCTCCCTGTCAACGCTGACTTCGTTCGAAAGGTAATCCAGTATGAGCGACCTGATGCTATCTATGTGACCTTCGGTGGTCAGACCGCCCTTCAGGTCGGTATCCAGCTCAAGGATGAGTTCGAGTCTCTTGGTGTCAAGGTCCTTGGTACTCCGATCGACACCATCATCACCACTGAGGACCGTGAGCTCTTTGCCCGAAGCATGGACTCTATTGGTGAGAAGTGTGCCAAGTCCGCCTCTGCTAATAACATCGACGAGGCTATGCACGTCGTGAAGGACATTGGCTTCCCCGTCATTGTGCGTGCCGCCTATGCCCTTGGTGGTCTCGGCAGTGGTTTCGCCAACAATGAGGAGGAACTGATGGATCTCTGCAACAAGGCTTTCGCCGCCAGTCCCCAAGTTCTGATTGAACGTAGTATGAAGGGCTGGAAGGAGATCGAGTATGAGGTTGTCCGTGATGCTCAAGACAACTGTATCACAGTCTGTAACATGGAGAACTTCGACCCTCTCGGTATCCACACTGGCGACTCGATTGTTGTCGCTCCCTCGCAGACCTTGTCTGATGAAGACTACAACATGCTGCGAACAACAGCTGTCAATGTCATTCGCCATCTCGGCGTCGTCGGAGAGTGCAACATCCAGTATGCCCTGAACCCTTTTTCCCGCGAGTACTGCATCATCGAGGTCAACGCCCGTTTGTCTCGATCTTCTGCTCTCGCCTCTAAGGCTACAGGTTATCCTCTGGCCTTTATCGCTGCCAAGCTTGGTCTTGGTATTCCTCTCAAGGAGATTAAGAACTCAGTCACCAAGTCCACCTGTGCTTGCTTCGAGCCCTCGCTCGATTACGTCGTGGTCAAGATGCCTCGATGGGATCTCAAGAAGTTCACCCGCGTGTCCACTCAGCTTGGTTCCTCCATGAAGAGTGTGGGTGAAGTTATGAGTATTGGCCGATCTTTCGAGGAGGCCATCCAGAAGGCTATCCGAGCCATTGACTTCCACAATCTCGGCTTCAATGAGACAGAGGCCCTCATGAGCATTGAAGATGAGCTCCAGACCCCCTCTGATCAACGTCTGTTTGCCATTGCCAACGCCATGCACGAGGGATACACTGTCGACAAGATTTGGGAGTTGACCAAGATCGACAAGTGGTTCCTCCGCAAGCTCAAGGGCTTGAGCGACTTTGCCAAGAGAATGACCAGCTATAGCACAACCGACATCACCACCAGCCCCTCTATCCTTCTCCAGGCCAAGCGTCTGGGTTTCAGTGATCGTCAGCTCGCCAAATTCTGGAGCTCCAACGAGATTGCTGTCCGTCGCCTGCGACTTGAGGCTGGTATCCAGCCCTTCGTCAAGCAGATTGATACTGTCGCTGCTGAGTTCCCTGCCTTCACCAACTACCTCTACATGACCTACAATGCCTCTGATCACGATGTCAACTTCGACGACCACGGTGTTATGGTCCTCGGCTCTGGTGTCTACCGTATCGGTTCGTCCGTCGAGTTCGATTGGTGCTCAGTCCGAGCTATTCGAACCCTTCGTGCTACCGGTTTTAAAACAATCATGGTCAACTATAACCCGGAGACGGTTAGTACAGACTATGACGAAGCTGATAAGCTTTACTTTGAGAACATCAACCTCGAAACTGTCCTGGACATTTACCAGCTTGAGAACTCAAGCGGTGTTTTAGGTGCTATGGGTGGCCAAACCCCCAACAACATTGCACTCCCCCTACACCGTGCTGGAGTCAAGGTTCTGGGTACTTCTCCCGAGATGATTGACAATGCAGAGAACCGATACAAGTTCTCTCGTATGCTGGACCGTATTGAGGTCGATCAACCTACCTGGAAGGAGCTTACTAGCTTTGCTGAAGCTCAGGAGTTCTGTAACGCTGTTTCTTATCCTGTGCTGGTTCGACCCTCCTACGTCCTCTCTGGCGCTGCTATGAACACAGTTTACTCTGAGAAGGATCTCAAGAACTATTTGGACCAGGCTGCTGAGGTTTCTCGGGAGCACCCTGTCGTTATTACCAAGTACATTGAGAATGCCAAGGAGATTGAGATGGACGCCGTTGCCAAGGACGGTAAGGTTATTGGACACTTTATCTCCGAGCACGTCGAGAACGCTGGTGTTCACTCTGGTGATGCTACCCTTATCTTACCTCCTCAAGATTTGGAAGCCACTACCATCCAGCGTATTGAGGAGGCCACTCGCAAGATTGGTCTGGCCCTCAACGTCACTGGTCCTTTCAACATTCAGTTCATTGCCAAGGACAACGACATCAAGGTCATCGAGTGTAACGTTCGTGCCTCACGTTCGTTCCCCTTCGTGTCCAAGGTCATGGGTGTTGACTTGATTGAGATGGCCACCAAGGCCATCATGGGCCAGCCTTTCCAGGCTTATCCTCCCACTGATCTTCCCCCTAACTGCGTCGGTGTCAAGGTCCCTCAGTTCAGTTTCTCCCGCCTTTCCGGTGCCGATCCCGTACTGGGTGTCGAGATGGCCTCTACGGGTGAGGTTGCTTGCTTCGGTGTTGACAAGAATGAGGCCTATCTGAAGGCCTTGATGTCTACTGGTTTCAAGATTCCCAAGAAGAACATCCTCCTGTCCATTGGATCCTACAAGGACAAGCGTGAGATGCTTCCTTCTGTCCAGAAGCTTGAGAAGCTCGGCTACAAGCTGTTCGCTACTTCCGGTACCGCCGATTTCCTCCAGGAGCACGGCGTCCAGTGTCAATACCTTGAGGTTCTTGGTAAGGAGGAGGATCGCAGCTCTGAGTTCTCTCTCACCCAGCATCTGGCTAAGAACACCATTGATCTGTACATCAACTTGCCTTCCAACAACAAGTACCGTCGTCCTGCCAACTACATGAGTAAGGGTTACCAGACTCGACGTATGGCTGTTGATTACCAGATCCCTCTCGTTACCAACGTCAAGAACGCCAAGATCCTCGTTGAGGCCATTGCTCGCCACTTCGAGCTTGAGGTCTCTAAGCGCGATTACCAGACCAGTCACCGAACCATCGTGCTGCCTGGACTAATCAACATCGCTGCTTTCGTTCCAGGCATCGCTACTGCGAGCAATGATGACCTTCAAACAGTGACCAAGGCCTCTATTTCTGCTGGTTTCAGCATGATCCGGGTTATGCCTCTGGGTGTTGATGGCGCTATCACTGATGCACTCACTCTGAAAACCGCTCAGCAGAACAGCCGACGGGGCGGCTACTGTGACTACAACTTATCTGTGGCCGCTACCTCGGACAATGCTGATCAGATCAGCCATGTTACCGGAGAGGTTGGCTCTCTCTTCATCCCCTTCAACCACCTCTCTGGCAACATCAGCAAGGTGGCTGCTGTCACTGCTCACTTCGATTCTTGGCCTACGCACAAGCCTATTGTCACCGATGCTAAGCTGACTGACTTGGCCTCTATTCTCCTCCTTGCCAGCCTCCACAACCGTCGCATCCACGTTACTTCGGTCACCAACAAGGACGATATCAAGCTTATCGCTCTGAGCAAGGAAAAGGGACTCCAAGTCACCTGCGACGTCTCGATCTACTCTCTATACCTCAGCCGTGACGAATACCCCGAGTGCGAGCGTCTGCCCACTGCCGCTGATCAGAAGGCCCTCTGGCAGCACATGTCGACCATTGATGTGTTCTCCATTGGTAGTCTGCCTTACCGCCTGGCTACTTCGCTCGGCCACAAGGGCGATCCTCATATGGGTATCTCTGATGCTCTCCCTCTGCTGCTCACTTCAGTTGCTGAGGGTCGTTTGACTGTTGACGACATCAAGGACCGCCTTTACACCAACCCTATGGAGATCTTCGAGCTCCACGATCAGTCTGGTACCACCATCGAGGCTGAGATTGACCGTCCCTACACCGTGGCTCCCGGTACCTTCTGGTCTCCTTTTGTGGGCCGCACTATGCGTGGATCTGTTCAACGAGTCACTTTCCAGAACACCACCGTCTGCCTTGATGGTGAAGTCCTGCCTGTCTCGCCTCAGGGTAAGGACATGTCTTCGCATATCGCTCCTCCCATGTCGCCTCCGGTCAAGCCCACCACCTCGATCGCTCAAGCCACCGACTCCCCCCAAGCCCGCCGGATGTCCATGCTGGGTGGCTTCCAGCCTCTGAACCGTCTCCGTGGTGTCGATACTGGTGCTTTTGGCGCTACTCTACCTTCGCCTGCTCGTGGTTCTGCTCCTGTTGAGGAGCTCGCCCCTGGCCTCCAACTCCAACCTCTGGTCAGCTCTTCTCTGCAGCAGCTCCTGGCTCAGCCTTCGTCGTTCAAGAACACACACGTCCTGTCCGTCAAGTCTTACAGCCGAGCTGATCTCCACCTGCTCTTCACCGTTGCTCAGGAGATGCGTCTTGGTGTCCAGCGAGAAGGTGTCTTGAACATCCTTCGAGGCCGTGTCTTGACTACGCTCTTCTACGAGCCCTCTACTCGCACTTCGGCTTCGTTTGATGCTGCTATGCAGCGTCTTGGTGGACGCACCATCGCCATCTCCACCTCTCACTCTTCTGTCCAGAAGGGTGAGACCCTCCAGGATACCCTACGTACTCTGGCTTGCTATGGTGATGCTGTTGTTCTCCGTCACCCTGAGGAGAACAGCGTTCATGTTGCTGAGAAATACAGCCCTGTCCCTGTTATCAACGGTGGCAACGGCAGCAAAGAGCACCCCACACAGGCTTTCCTTGATCTCTTCACCATCCGTGAGGAGTTGGGTACTGTACAAGGCTTGACAATCACCTTCCTGGGTGATCTTCTCTATGGTCGACCTGTGCACTCCCTTGTATACCTACTGCGACACTACCACGTCCAGGTCCAGCTGGTCGCCCCTAAGGCTCTCGCTTTGCCACCTAAGGTCCGAGAGCAGCTCGTTGCTTCTGGCCAACTTCTCTGCGAGTCTGAGACTCTCACACCTGAGATCCTGGCTCGCAGTGACGTCCTGTACTGCACACGTGTGCAGCGGGAGCGCTTCCCCACTGAGGAGGAGTACCAGCGCGTTAAGAACTCTTACCGAGTGGACAACGCTTCGCTCAAGCATGCTAAGAGCTCTTCAATTGTTATGCACCCTCTGCCCCGCAACGAGGAGGTTGCCGAGGAGGTCGACTTCGACCAGCGGGCTGCATACTTCCGACAGGTAAGCATTGATTCCTACGACATGTTGATCACATTGCTAACATGATGTTTAGATGCGCTATGGCCTCTACTGCCGCATGGCTCTGTTGGCGTTGGTTATGGCTGATTCGTAAACTTATACATGAGTCGGAAAGGATTTGAAAAGTTTCATGACATGATTGGATTTTTGTAATTTTTGCTTTTTTCAAAGCCGGATAGAAATTGGCGTGCGTTAGCAAGCATTCCAGGATGATGCCCGTGAACGACATATGATGTTATAGAATGTGTAAATGAGACGCGACTCACGTCGTCGGCGTACGGTTTTATGTATGTTATGTATCATGTATGTATACGTATCGTCGTGTACGTTAATTTAATTTAATACTTATTTATTATTTCACCCGTGCGTTCCGTGTGTTTCGTGAGTGTGTCTGTTTTCTCGTGCTTTTCGTGGCGTGAATATCATGAGCCTGGTAGTGTTCGTACTCATAAGTTCCTTGGCGAAGTTCTTAATATGATAGCTCTTAAATCTTGATACCGGTTTGTTTTATTTATCTACAGGCGTGTTGTGCTATGGATGATGATACATTTCCTGAAATCTCAATGTTTGTTCTTGGAACAAAGTTAGCAAATAGAAACTTCCTTCACTTAAACGATGTCATGACTCCACCACCCGCCGATAGCGCAGTACGTACCTTCTTTCCTCTTGAACATCCCATTCCATCGTATGCCTCAAAGTTCGTACAGTGAGTCAAATCGCATGATTTCCTACACTAGACTTATATAAATACACATTTCAATGCGTCTTCTAGTACCTAATTTCAGCTCTAGGTTGTTCTCTACTGCAAAAATGGCGCTTCATTCAGCAGATACTTCCAAGCTCATCTGTATGTTCAACGTTACCCCGCCAGTCTGGCCATCATGACTCTTCTCTTTACAGCACTATTTGTTCGTGGAACAGTCTACTGATAACTCGTAGTCGCCCCCGCGGGCCATCAGGCAACAGGTCAAGCCGAACAGTTTACCAAAGGAACTCTCGTCCGCTCACAGCTCAACCCAACATCACCTATCCCTCAATTCCACGCATGGTTCTCCCGTGCCCAGGAGAATGATTCTGGCGTAGATCATCCTGAATCATGCACTCTCTCAACAGCATCTCTCCCCTCAGGTCGTATCTCCTCTCGTACCGTGTATCTAAAGGAGCTCGACAACCGCGGCTTCGTCATCTACACTAACCTGGGCACGTCTCGCAAGGCAGCTGATATAGCGACCAACCCCCGTGCTGCGATGCTGTTCTTCTGGGAATCTCTGCAGCGCCAAGTCCATGTTGAGGGACGGGTGGAGAAGATCCCCCGTGAAGAAAGTCAGACATACTACGACACACGAGCTCGGGGAAGCAGAATCGGTGCATGGGCTAGTCGACAGAGTCAAGTACTTGAGCCACAAGGTGACGACGACGACGGCCGCAAGCAGCTGGAGGGATGGGTGAAAGAGGTTGAGAAGCGGTTTGAGGGGCAGGAGAAAATCCCTGTTCCTGAGTTCTGGGGTGGGCTGAGGATTATCCCAGATAGGATCGAGTTCTGGCAGGGAAGGGAGAGTAGACTTCACGACAGGTTCGTCTATGAACGGGAGGGCGAGGAAGAGGAGTGGACATTGAAGAGGCTGAGCCCTTGAGGAGATGTACTGGGGTCCCACAGATACACAATCATTCTCGACATGTAGCCAGATATAGAAGCGAAATGATGAATGAGCTCCTCGTTAAGATAATAGTCCATAGATAAGGGGTGACTGAGTAGCATGCGGCGAATTCTATTATAACTCTCTATTTGCAACTCTCGTTCGATACAGTAGTCAACATCAAATATATTCAACATACAATCAAAACAACAAGCCGGCATCAATTGCCGTATCCAAGCATAGTATACTGACTTACAAAAACTACATCACGAGTTTTTTCATGCGGTGAACCCTTAGATAGGACATCAACGTCAACAGGGTGGATCCCCCCTGAGAAATGCTGGCATGATATCGCCTGATTTGATATGCCAAGGGCCGGAGTGATTTGGATGGGACCGGGAGCCATTTATAGAACATTAAAAGTACGTAGTTATTGACTAGAATATACGTAAAGGGGTATGTGTAATCCTAGCTTCAGATCAGATGCCATATCCATGCTTCAACCTATGATACCATGTAGCAATCCAAATCAATCCCAATAAACTTGTTCCTCTATTATAGGAACTCAATGTTCACTCCGAATGCCTCCGTATATAGAACAATGCTATTTCCCGCCCTGTAGTCCAATCAGGAGTGTTATGAAAGGGGTCTGATTCCCAAAACAACACATTGACAAGATGCCTGTCACGCCGGATCGAGTCGAGTCGCTGTCAAAATAATCCATAAAAAGTCGCTAAATGTGTTGGTATCCACGGTAACGCCTCGTAATGCCCAAAGTGAAGAAAGAACGCCGTTTATCCATTTTAATCCTCTCGTGCCTGGAAATGGCTGAAGTAGTCATTGCAGAGCCTTGACGGTTGCGGGGTAGTCAAGTGGCTGGCCTCGGCAGTCGGGGTATCGACAGGTGTTAGAGAAAGGCCCAGCCCCAATACTGCCGATCCTGTGCCGAGTGTCTTTGATCTGGAGTGGCTGGGCACATAGTTATTGCGATTGTTGCCGTCGTCACTCTCGTCGTCACTATCCGCGGGCATATGCTCGTTGATGTCCCATTGGGGCTGCTGAGCGGCATATTGCATATCCACCATAGCATCCGTCAGGCAGTCCTCGTCGCAAAGGGGCATGATGCGGTAGTTGAGGTTCTCCATGATGCATCGTTCGGTGGTGTTGAGCTGCTCAGTTGACCACATACCCCGGCCCCAGACTTTGCAATAGTACTGAGAAGCCTCCTGAGGATCCTCCAAGAACTTGACCGCAATGACCAGAGCTGCCAAAATGATGAGCTCGGGGTTGACTGAGTCGATGTGTAACTGCTGTCGCTGAGGCATGATGGGCGTCGGCGGGAGAGTGTGTCGCTTGGACGTGGAGGAGAAGTAGCCGGACAGCAGGGGGCACGAGAGGCGCCATCGTCGGGCGAAACGGGAGTCGAGGCTATCGAGAATGCATACGGCGAGAGCAACTGTCTCAATCGGGAGATTGGCTCGGCCCAGGATAGCCTGGACAAGAGGGACAGAGGCCGTGGCCAGAGAGGCAGATGACGGGATGAGGTTGACGAGGTGGATGGCGGGGCCTATAGTCTGTTAGTAAAACAAGCTTTGTACGCTGCGTGACATGACAGGAGATCAACAACGTGATGTTACACATCTAAACAGTGCTTGATCCTCTGCCAGCCGTGCTAGCGGGTGCTGCCACTTACCTCGGAATCGAGGCATCAATGGCTCTCCATCATCAAGTGTAGTTCGTGGTGATTGAGCCGCGGATGAGTTGCGAGAGCTTGGGGGCGGTGTAGGTAGGTTGGATAGTGGTCGATAGGCGAAGTAGCCCTCATAGCGGCCGTTCTTGTCTTGGTCGGCCATGACGGATTCAACATCCAGCTTCATATCTCGGTTCATCGTTTCGTTTATGGGCAGCAAGATGCAATGTTTGGTCGTCCAATCCTCAGTTCTAAGCAGTTCCAAAGGCCTCCTCTCATGATTTGGCGTGTACGTGTATACGTAGGTGCAATGCGAGCGTGGGAAGACGAACCAACAAGTCCGCCTGTCTACGAAATACTCTTAAATATATATAAGAGGGTGGTAATCACGCGAGCACGCACACGAACAGCCACGCCTGCAGACGAAGTTCAAGATGCACCAGTAGGGTAATGCAGGAAGAGAACAGTCGATGGGAGGGGGGAGGACCAAAGTTATATATCCCAAGCTGGGCCAAATACATACATACAGTATGGAGTAGGTACGTCCAGTAAATAATAACCAAGGCCCAAGACAAGGTACCTAGGGGAAGGGGACCCATTCACCGCGACGAAGTAAGGCTGAGCAGTCTGCTAAAAACCAGGATCCCGCTCAAAGCCAGTACATTCACTCTTAGAACTCTCCAGTTGTAGCGGTGGAGGAGGCGGCTGGTTAGGTGTGGTGGATGTTCAGCGCCAGGGCAGGGGGGGCCCAGGGGGAGCCTAGGCACCTGAGCTAAGCTTGGCTAGGTAAGTTACTGTACGGCTCTATTCTTGCAGACAAACACCGGACCCTGTCCTGGTGGGTGGTGCTTTGTCCCTGGCAGTTGACTGAGACCAGAGAGACCAAGGCCTTGAGAGAGTTGACCACTGCTCTGAGCTTGAGCTTCACAGTGAAGCGGCTGAGAAGATACGGGCTGTGGCGTTTTTCTAGGTAACTCCAAAATCAGGCGCCGTGTGATAGACAGTAACAGACGCCCGTAGATCCCTCATTTTCTCTGATTTGATGTCTAGTGTTTTTTTTTTTTTTTTTTTGTCTTGGCTTGGCTCATCTTTTTTTCGGGGCCGGCCGTGTCTGTTATACATCGTATTGGCGTATATTTTTGGGACATGAAAGTCTCCTCGACAGAGGGCGCCAAAATAAACCCGCCAAAAAGCCTCCCCAATTTGCAACAATTTACCAAAGCTTTTTTATCACCGGGGATCGAAGTCCTACGAATTATTGCAGGGCCGGGATGACGGAGAGTGGAGCATGGAAATAGTGGCGGCGACGAGAACGATGCAACAGCAGCAGTGGACGGACATGGATGCGGCTGCAACAGGTAAACAGCATTTGCCCAAGTTGAATAGTGATGCTCAAATGTTGGATCTAGACCTCGAACCGATCAATGTCCCAGAGCTTATGGTGCTTATGGTGAGAAAATTGTACTCAGCCAAGGCGTTTCCGTCCTCACAGCCCCCCCTGAATAGGACTTTGGCTGCTTATGAAATGCAAGATAATCCACCTCAGCTGAAAGCCACAGCAAGCTGTCACAGATGACGGGTCGTTGGCTCAGCCTAACTGCCGTGGATGCTATGCTCTGTCCAAGATGACCGCGATGACTTGGGCAACTTCTGATGACGCCTAACGGCACTTGATAGTCCGTAAGGATACTGTAATGCTCAGCAAGCAGACAGAGTCCTTGTCGCGTGGCTGACAACCAAATCAGGGAAATGGTGCAATACGGGATCTACAGTAAATCGACCGCATGCACAGGCGATTATCTGGAGCAAATAAGGTGGTCAACCCTTAATAAAACGCACAACTGCGGCGCTATAGGCATCGATGCTCGGGTTTCGGTGCCTGACTAGTCAAGAGAAACACTTCATACGTCAACAGTGCCCAGTCGAATATAATGAATGACGAAACCACACTCTGAAAACGCCGCTTCCCTGGAGATGAGAAACGCTGCCAAGTGCTTCATCAAGCAATCGAGCCCGTCATGAGGGAAATAAAGACCTTTGCAACAACAAAGACCATCGAGACCACCACACCCTCCTCTAGTTAAACTCGTAAATAGTGCCTCGGAGTTGAGGTCTCATGAGCACCCCCAGATGCACATGCAAGCGCCCAACCGTGAGGCACCGTGTGATATGAAACACAAGCCAAAGGGCTGAGCCTTCATCTTGGGTACTGTATCCTCACGGGGGACAGTTCGCAGGCCGATTCTTGAGCCTCTCTGGTGGTCCTGATCCAGCTTGTTGGTTGATGAACTGTGCTTGCAAGCCAAAAACTTTTCAGCTCGCATATTCGTAACATCATCAACTACGGTACTCTGTAGTGCCGTGCGTGCCCCATAACTAGTAGATCTGGGAGCCAAAAATATACCCTCGGTTTATGGTCGCTTCAACAATATCATTCGTCCGAGACAGACGCCACGAGCGAAACGGTTTTTTCTTTGTCTTGTCGGATCAGTGGCCATCAGTCGATTGGCTTTGGTCATCAGCTACTCAATGTAACACCAAGCATCCCATGTATGATGCACATACTAGCATTGAAGCACTTCACTTCACAGCACATGCCAACTTTTTGGAGCCGCCAATGCAAAGCTCACATCATCATATCATGGGGAATTTGCTTTTTCCCTCCACAGCAGTTTATGCACGACGGGCTTTATCCTGCACAAAGTCGCGTGCTTCCTCCGCCAGGGGGTGGAGCTGGCCGACAGTTGGCTTGTGCCGAGCCCATCGCCGAGAGACCCCTTTTTCTCACTCACTTCGCTTGTTTGAGCATAGCCAACAATGACGGGACAAGATCGTCGTCATCCCTGCAAACCCATGTCAGGGCTCGGACTTGGCGCAGCCGTTAGGACTCCGTGTGCATACGTAGTCGTCGTCTCGCACAATCTCAACGCTGCAATACACGTAGCGCTGAGACTATTTCGGGTGGAAGCTTTGATATCCCAGAGGCTTGAGTTCTTGACAAGTGGTCTAGCGGGCTTGATGTAGGTAATACAGAATCTAGCGGCTGACAAGGAGCGAGATCCTCAACGAGAAATGGGCCTGCAATGCCTGCATTTCCAAGGAACGACTGGCTGCGGATCTGACAAAGATCTATGGCCTTGTTATGAGCTCAGTCTCATGTAGATAGAGATGTCTGCGGGATGTTCTGTTGCTCCTGGACTTGTCCAAAGTCAGTTGCCATTGCTTCATCAGCATGTGATTGATTGATTATATTAGAACACCAGGCTTTAACGTCAGCCAAGCTAACAAAGTCAACGGACTTATTCTAAACTCATTGCTAGACTCATCCAACCTTCTAAGCGCGAAATGATGGATTATTAGCCGCACAAGGTCTAAAACCCTGGCGGCGCGCTAACCTCTGATGTTGTCAACTTCATCTCACCGCTTGCGAAGCCTCGGGCCGGTCGTTCACTTCGTGATGGGACTTTGGTCACAAACCCCCGTGCCTGCATCAAGCATGTCGTATGGTGTATACTGAAGATTGCAGAGGGGGGGCGGCTGCAATGCTGCAGATATGATGGATGACTGCGCAGATGAACGGTGCTTATTGTGCAGCAGAGTGACGTGAAACAGGCATTCTGCAATCTTAATTTTGAGTTGGCGGTTTCGAAATGATGATGATGACCGCCCACGCTGCCACCCTCATATTACTCAGTGATATTGTGGCAGTTTTTACGCAGTAACTGTCCTAATTTGACGAGTCATTTTCTGGACTTGACACACGAGCTTCCTTGTCTGACCGCCCATTGTCATGGTGCTCTCGTGTAAGCTCCTTCTGGTTCTGATAACGGAGGTGAGCGAGAAACAACTACCTGATTCTGGCGTCTTGATAGTTTCGGGATGAGTTAACATTGCGGGGTTGTCGATCTGGTGTGGTGATCATCTCCATCAATGTTACCAACCAAAGCGTGGGGTGCGTCAACGGCGGATCACTTGGACGATTTGCGTACATAGCATATCGGTATTTCACCTGCCTTTCTGAGCTCTTTCGTCTACGGGTCACTTTACATGCATGCCTGTCTTGTGTTCTCAAATAAGGTTGTAGACTCCTGTTTACCAATGCAAGAGATCAAGTTTGGCTAGGTCACTAGTATATCCTGTACAAGCAAGCATCAGCATGAGTTAGTTGATATCAGGCGTTTTGTTTCTCTCCTTCTTCTGCCGTGTTCGAGATAGATTGTCCAATAATGTTAATAATAGAAGCTCTAATGTCACTCACTAGTCCATGACCCGCAGAAGTCTAGCGGGAGGGGAGCAGCTTTCCTCAAGCTCACTACCTACTTAGGTACCGAACATAAAAGATTTGATTAGTACCTATTCGAGATGGGAAATGACGAAGGCCTTGCTATGCCTCTGGGACAGCAGCTAATGTTGTAAGCAGCAGTTCTAGGGTATGAAGATATGACACCGGTAGGAGCTTTCTAGCCGAAGTTTAGGTTAGTAGGTAGTCAGTGATGAAGCACCGTAACTTTGAGCCTCATTCTTTCGATGTGGCTTCGTCCTCAAGTCACCTTTAAATTTATTTATACTCCCTGTGCAGAGCAAGGTACAAACTGCAAAGTGTATCTGATATAGGGCAAGTAAATAATCATGCGTGCTTTGTTCTTTGTCGGTGTCGCTGGCTTTTCTGATTAGGTACCTATACTGCTACAAGTACAGTGTAAGCAATGGGTTCAAAAACATCACTCTGATTCCTCTTGAATCAAGCAATATACTCACATCTAATGAGAATCAAGTCCCTGAAACCTTGGGATAATTCCGCAGTCATTCGAAGGTCGATAAATGTCGGTTTTTCACTTGTGTCTGTCTCGTTTTGGCAATCCTGTCACAAACTCTATCGCAACTTACCGCCTTCAACTATGAAAATTAGCTACCTCTAGACAGTGACGATATGGGACAGCTGAATGGATAACATTGGATGTTGCATTTCATTAGCTCTAACTATTCCCATTCATTTTGCTTGGTGAAAATAAATTCAGCTCTGCACCCCAACCAACTGCCACAAGCCTCAATCCTCAGCTCAACGCCTCAAAACACCTTACCTAATCCTCCGTCAACCATTACCACCACCATTTATCTTTATCACTTCAACGAGCAAAACCTCACGCGCACACACACCAGAATGAGCAGTCACGATGGTTTTCCCCGGGCTGCTCACCTCCAACTCCGCCGATAGAACCAGAACACCCTCTGTCTGGACCAAGTCCAGCGACTCCAACCTTGTTCAGCCCGAGTACATATACGACGAAGCCCAACTACCATGTCTGCCGCCCGAGAGGCCTGACCTGCGCGATCTCAACAACAGCCTCGAGGCTCTGGCCGCCGTGTTCCCCGATATCCAGATCGAAGTGTTTCGCGAGCTATTGTCGAATTTTGACGGCGAGTCAAGGCTCGCTCTTGTGGCTGATGCACTGCTCAAGAATAGAGTGACGTGGGTCAAGGGTCGGTGGAGAGTTCCGGACAAAGAGACCGCTCAACCGGATGCGATACCCAGAGCAGAGGTGTTCAAGAGCAAGGAGTACAAAAGAGCCGTGCAGAATCTGGCATGGCATGAGTTTAAGGGCTTGTCGCGGTCTACCATAAACGCTGTTCTTGCCGAGTCCAACTATTCCTACCTCGAAGCCCGCCAGACCCTCGTTACTTTATCCTCCAAATCATGGCGTTTTACAATATCATCGCTGTTTTTCAGAAGGAAGCCTGTCGCCACGGGCGTGGCAGAGAACCACCCGCTGGTATCGTGGCGCTCAACCGGTCAGGGCTCCATTACTCCCACCATTCGAGCCACAGGCAGCGCAGAACTGGACCGTGAACTGTATGATACTTTGGTGGCGCCGTTGAAGGAGAAGGACAAAAGGGACAGAGAGGACAGGGACAGGGGGCTTGCAGTCATACTCAACAACGAGGAGGCCGAAAAGGCAGATGCAACGCACGAGTGTGTCTGCTGCTTCATATCAGCAGCCTTTGAGGAGTTTACCCACTGCAACCGCGAGGGCCATCTCATCTGCTACCGATGTGTACAGCACTCCATTAAAGAAGCAGTCTTTGGGCAAGGTTGGCAGAGTAGTATCAACCCTGAAACGGGGACACTCAAGTGCCTCTCTTCGGACGGCGATGGCTGCCCGGGTCATATCCCGCCAGATCATATCCGCCGTGCCATGGAGGAAGAAAAGATGGGAGCAGAAATTCTGCACAGGCTTGACTGTCGACTAGCAGAGCACAGCCTTCTGGCATCTAACCTCCCTCTAGTACGGTGTCCCTTCTGTGACTATGCCGAGATAGATGACATATACACGCCAGCGCACGAATCTGCTCTTCGTATCAAGTCGGACAGTATCTACAACCTCTTTTTCCTCGTTCTCTGTATCGGCACCCTCCCGTTCGTCTTCCCGTTCGTCCTCATATCCTCATTCGTTTGCCTCCTTCTCAGCACACAGCAGTCCTTTGGCGACTACATATCAGTGGAGTGGTCCAAGGCCATCAGCCGTCACCGTCGTCGTCGTCGCGGTACCAAGTTTACCTGTCAAAGCCCCAGCTGCGGCCGCATGTCGTGCCTCTCATGCCACAAGTCGTGGAAGGATATCCACGTATGCAATGAATCCTCGCTCGTCGCCCTACGCACACAAGTCGAGCAGGCCATGAGCATGGCTATAAAGCGCGTCTGCCCCCGCTGCAACACATCTTTCGTCAAGAATGCAGGTTGCAATAAACTCACGTGTCCCTGCGGCTACAAGATGTGCTATGTCTGTCGCGCCGACCTCACCGATGAAGGATATCGCCACTTTTGTGATCATTTTCGCCCAGAAGGTGATGCCACACCCTGCAAGGAGTGTGAGAGGTGCAATCTCTGGGAATCTGAGGATACAGAACAGGTTTTGCAAGCTGCGCGCGAAGAGGCTGAACGCAAGTGGAAAGACATGGAGAACAGAGAATTATCAGGCACTGAGCGGGCTTTCCTTGAAACAGGCGTTGCTGCGAATAGGATGGACGTAAGTGCTGAGCGTGTTCTCTTCAGCGGCCGAATTCCCGCTCTTTCGGAAGTGTTAGATCTGGTCGTAGAAGCGCTTTTTGTTTAGGGATACTGCCTTTCTTTTTCTTTTTCTCTCTCTTCTCGAGCAACGGCGTACAACAAGATGGTTCAATGAAGCCTCATTGTGACTTCAGGCGCAGGCTGAACGATTTCCACAAACGTAAACATCAGGGATGGGCACGGGGCGTCTTTTGGTTTAGAAATTTAAGAAATTGGTATTGAATTTGGCATATAAGATTGGGCAAAACAGGACATGATAAGAATCACATCTCAACTACAATACAAACTTTATGATAGTACATGCATATCTCATTGCGGAAACTCCGTTGATCGTCCTGATTTTTGTTTAGAGCTTGCTCTTGCCGTCGGTTCTGAGCTCAGCAGCCGCTCCGGCGATGGCAGGCTTGCCAGTTTCCTTGACCTTGGTCTGGAAGATGATCTTGTTGCCTTCTCGCCACATCTCTGTGACAAGGGTCTGGCCAGGAATGACAACACCAGCAAAACGGACCTTGATGTTCTTGAAGGCACCGAAGCGCTCGTAGACGGCCCTTCCAGCAATGCCGAAGGAGCAGAGACCGTGAAGAATAGGGGCCTTGAAGCCACCGACCTTGGCAAAGGCAGGGTCGATGTGAAGAGGGCTACTCATGTTAGTTATGATTCAAGGTATGGATAGTAGTAAAACTTACTTATAGTCACCGCTCAAGCGGTAGATGGCAGCCTGGTCATCGTGGGTTGGTGACTCTACGACAACATCAGGAGCACGAGCAGGGGGCTTGTTAGCAGCAGTGGAAGCACCGCGGTCAGCACCGCGCTTGAGACCGCCGAAACCGCCGGCGCCACGGAGGAATACGTTGGCCTCGTTATAGAAGACGTCCTCGCCAGTGTTGGCGTCGACGGTGGTGGTGGAGGTTCGGACGATAGAGGCATTACCCTTGTCGATGACCTCGACCAGACGACCTCGAGTAACAAGGCGAGCACTAGTGGGGATGGGGAACTTGCGAACCTCGAGATATTGCTCACCGTGGAGCAGCATCATAGGAGAGAAGTTGGGCACAATGTCGCCAAACTCGAATGGCATCTCCGCGTTGAAAGGAGGGATGACACCAAAGGTGGGGATGACCTGGAACTCATCGGAGCCCTCGAAGACGTACTTGAGATCAGTGCGCTTGGCACCAACACCCAGGTTGTAGAGGATGACATCGCGCTCCTCGTACTTGTACTCAGTAGGCTTACCTTCCTTCTTGAGAGTCTCCTCGATAACCTTGAGATAGTTGATCTCGCCAGATGACTCCTTAGGCTTAGAGCGGTTCTCCAAGTTGGCCATGATCTTACCGATCGAGTCCTGGGACTTGGAGGGGTGGTCGGCACGGCCATCAAAGGTGACGATGTCCTTCCAGTTCTTGAGGACCTCCTCAGGGGTGAGGGTAACATCAACGGGGAAGCCATGTCCACCGGTTCGTTGCCATCGAGTCTGACCGCACCAGCCGCTGCCAACCTCGTACAAACCACCAGTAGGAGTGGGGCACTTGTCGCTGCAGAGAGCAAGGACAAGGGGAGCAATGTAGTCAGGCTTGAAAGCCTGGACCATCTCCTCGGGCAGGATGGTGGCAGTCATAGCAGTGCCGGCATTGGGAGCGATAGTGTTGACGTAGATACCGTACTTCTGACCCTCAAGAGCAAGAGCTCGAGAGAAACCAAGGATACCAGATTTCTATATTTGTTAGCAATTATCACAATGAGCGGCATACCAAGAACTTACAGCAGCAGCGTAGTTGGCCTGGCCGAAGTTGCCATAGATACCACTAGTTGAAGTGGTGTTCAGGACACGTCCGTACTTCTGCTTGAGGAAGTAAGGCCAAGCAGCCTTGGTGACCTTATAGGTACCTCGGAGATGCACGTTCAGGACAGGGTCCCACAGCTCGTCGTTCATGTTAGAGAAAGCCTTGTCGCGGAGGATACCGGCATTGTTGATGACGATATCAATACGTCCAAATGCGTCAATAGCAGCCTTGACAACCTTCTCACCATCCTCAGCTGAGGCCTTGACACCGACGGCTTTGCCACCGAGCTTCTTGATCTCGGCAACCACAGGCTCGGGATCAGCAAGATCGTTGACCACAATTGAAGCGCCGTGCTTGGCGAAGGCCAGAGCGTAGGCACGACCAATACCAGCACCACCGCCAGTGACGAGAGCCACACGGCCAGTGAAGTCGAGCTTCTCGCCCTGCTCTGAAGGTCCCATCTTCATAGACTCCTCAAGCAATGTGAGGAAATCGTTGGCTCCCGTAGGGTACTGAGGGTTAGAGTAGTCGATAACCTTGTTCCAGTTCTTAATGATGGCACCAGGGGTATATGAGTCGTCGGCCTTGAGGAGGAGACCGCTGGATCGCTCCCATCGGAGCTTGGCCACGTGGCCACCTCCAACCTCAAAGATACCACCAGTCTCCTCTGTGTTGTTCTTGTGGACCAGAACAGCAACGAGAGGCACAACCCATTCAGGCTTCAGGTTGGCGAGCACATCTGGGGGCATGATGGTCTCGGTCATTCGGCTAGCGGCTATTTTGGATTAGTGTATGAAGCTCATGGGGCGCGATTGTAGCGTACCAACAGGGGCAATGACATTGGCGAGAATGCCATACTTGATACCCTCCTTGGCGAGAGTCTCCGTGAAGCCAACCATGGCGAGCTTGGCCGCGGAATAGTTGGTCTGGCCGAAGTTGCCAAAGAGGCCAGCAGCCGAGGCGGTGTTGATAACACGGCCGTATTTTTGCTTGCGGAAATGAGGCCAAGCAGCGCGGGCGCACTTGTATGAGCCTTTGACGTGTACGTTGTAGATCAGATCCCAATCTTCATCCTTCATATTCTTGAAGCTAATATCGCGTAGGATACCAGCGTTGTTGATGAGGATATCGATTCGGCCGAAGGCGCTGATGGCGGTCTCGATGATGCGCTCGCCGTTCTCTACTGAATCGTAGTTGGCCACAGCCTTGCCGCCAGCGGCCTTGATCTCGTTGACGACAACATCGGCGGCCTGTTGCGATTGGGGTTAGCTTTATGTGCTTTGCGCCTGGGGAAGCTGTTTGCTCTTGTTGGTCTACGAACCTTTGATGAGTTGCCCTCACCCTTGGCAGTACCACCGAGATCGTTCACGACGACGCTGGCACCACGGGAGCCGAAGAAAGTGGCATATGCCTTTCCGAGGCCACCGCCAGCACCGGTGACGACAACAACTTGGCCGTCATATCTCAACTGGTCTGCCATAGTGTGTGTGTGTGTGTGGTGTGATATTCGAAAATGTAAGGGGGTATAATATGACACGCTCAAGAGGATAGAAAAAAGACAGAGGGTGAGAGGTGAGGGTGAGGATGAAGAATTGTAAAGCGAATTAATCGGGGAGCGCAATAAGCAGCTCTTAACAAGCTTGGGCCGGCTTGCAACTTAAACCGTGTCGGGGATACCAAGGAACCTTGTGAAGGGGAAGCCTCGGCTTCTATGGGGTACCGAGGGGACTGGCTGCGGGGAATACGCTAGGCCGAGTCTGGCAAGGGACTGGCTTCACATGTAAAGCTGAGATACGGCAGATGGGGTCATGCGGAGGAAATACCCTATAGTAGTCAATGTCACATGTCTTAACTGAATCAGTGTAAGAGAATAGTATATCAATATCTGGGGTAGCACCTAACGTCTTGTCAGATTGCATTGTCGAGTGACGTCTTGAGTCTTACATGTGGATTACTTGGGGGTAGGTACCTTAGTTTAGACGTGCTAATAGCAATTTGTTTGTTCACTGACAACGGCACACAATATCTAGTTCCCTTTCTTCTTCTTCACTCTACATACAAAAATAGAAGCTCACGGAGATTACTCGAATCCGAATCGAATCATACATTGCCGTTAATTGTCTGGTGCTTTCCTTTCCCTTCAGTCGCATCCTCTTATAATTCGTTGCCGACCTCCAATCCCGGCTCCGGCTACGGGCATATCCCCACAAAATCCCTCTATTTCCTCCCCGCAAAATCAACCAAGCCCAGACCGGGCCACAAGCCTGATGCTGATTTGATCAACCCGAAAAGGTCGTCATTCTGTGTGTGTGCGTGCCTCTAGCTTAGTGTCTCGTGTCTCCTCGGGCTTGAATTGCCCGACGAAAAAAAAGAAAGCAATTGACTGACAGTGACAACCGACACTCAATCATCCTATGGCTGCGCTATCAATACCCATACCGTACTATCGTTCTCACTCCCGTACCCTGTACATGCGCAGTAACATATCCATATATTGATTAAATCATGGCTCCCCACTTCATCGACGACAAAACTGAGATTTGCCTCCCCTTCATTCTCTCCCAGCTCAAACTCCACCGCGAAGAGTCTCCCGACCGCCCCTTTGTCATCGGCCTCAACGGTATTCAGGGCGCCGGCAAGTCTACCCTTGTCAAGGCGCTGAGCAAGGCTCTTGAGAACCAGCATGTGCCCACCCTTGTCTGTAGCATAGATGAGTTCTATCTCACTCGCCAGGACCAGGTTGCCCTCGCTGAAGCCCACCCTGACAATGCTCTCGTTCAGCATCGTGGGGAGCCTGGTAAGTAGAACCACACTGTTTTATAACTGGACGAGTTCTGAAAAAGTACAGGAACCCACGACCTGCCCATCCTCAAAGCCTTCTTTGAGGCATTGTTAAGAGGAGAGCCTACGAAGCTGCCAAAATACGACAAGGCCATTAAGGGTGGCAAAGGCGACCGTCTCCCAGAGTCTGAATGGCTTCCCGTGAATCAGCCAGGCCAGGAAAAGATCCAGGCTATCATTCTCGAGGGCTGGTGTGTAGGCTTCCGTCCTCTGACCCGTGAGGATGTTGAGGCGAGACTTAGCATGCCCAACCGGACTCTCAAACAACACAAACTAGAGCATCTCCTATTCGTGAATGAGAAGCTCTCCGAGTATGACCCCGTCACAGATTCCTTCGACGCCTTTATTCAAATCGACGCAGAAGATCTTGGCTACGTCTACGGTTGGCGATTAGAGCAAGAAGATCACCTACGTGAGGAAAGGGGTGACCCAGAAGCAGGGATGACCTCCGTGGAAGTGGTCAAATTCGTTGACGGTTACTATCCTGCTTATGAGCTCTATACTGATAGGATGAGAAAAGGAGTTCTCGCCAACAGACCGGGCCGACAATTGAGGATGGTAGTAGGCCGCGACAGAAAAGTAAAACATGTCCGACGAGTATAAAAAGGAGGCACGCTGCAACTCATCTCACCTCCACTCACACCCGAACAAACCAAACACAACAAACCTTCACGACAGACTAATGAACCATTCACGGCCCTGAACCGTTTTCAGCGAAATTATATATTACTTCATCAAAGATGTGACCATCGTAGCGAATCTATAAACAATTCCCTTGTAAGTGAGCTCATTTTTGCTCTATGTGCCTTGCAAACTCGGATATCTCACGCTCTGATATGGAATAAATCAGACTCAACTCCAGCATAATGCAATCATATCGGTCGTAAACTCATTTCCCGAAAAATGAAACACCAACTACTCTATGCATGCGCCACGCATAATCTATGCAGTTTTATCCTCCACCACTCGCTGGCCGTCCTGCTTCATCTTAGAGAGCTTTCGGTCAATGGCCTGTGTCTTGAGACGGACCGCTTCTTCACGATCGGCTGCTTCTTGTTCGAACTCCTGAATGATTTTGCGCTTCTGTCTTCTCGAATCCAGCAATTTTTGCATGAGTGCGCTGAACTCGTGGACAAACCACTCTCCCGAGGTTTCCCAATTTTCCATAGACATATTGGAAAACAGGTCATGCTGCTCCTTTTCACCCAGATGACGAAAATGCTCAAGTTTGTCCTCCAAATTGTCAGCATTGACTCCAGTGCCTTTCTGCCCATCTTTGGAAGGGTCAAACTCGAAAGGCTGCTGCCGAAGAGAGGCAAATGTCATAGAGTTAAGGGCCACATCGTCGTACTCAGGGCTTGGACGACGTCGCTTTCTGTCGAGGCGACTAGTGTTTGACATGAAGTTTGTCGTAGCTGGCATCGAGCTCTCCAAGAGAGTTCTTTGGACCACCGGCTTGGCAGGCTTGGGCCTGGGTGTTGTATGTTCATCCTCCTGAGATGCAGACTCAGCATCTTCATAATCCAAATGGTGGGCAGTCGGCTGCCGGGAGCTCTCGTTTTTGTAGTGTGTTTGCCATTGTGTCTGCCGTTGCGTTTCAGGGCGCCTGGGCGATATATTCCTTGCTTGGTTCGTGTCGTAGGCCTCTGATCGGCCGGAATGTGACTTTCGAATCCTCACTTCACGCATGGGGATTTTGGAGTCCTGTCGTGCCGGGGAGTCCGGTCGTGTTCGACCATGTCCGTGGTGGCCATTGAGTTTCCCACGCCTCACATTTACATCATCCTGGAAACCATCGCCCATATGATCAACATTGTGTTGCTGTGACCTACTGACCACGTTCATACGAAGATCATCACCAACAGCGAACAAGTCACTTGTCGGTGGAGGACGATGGAATCGATTGCGGTCAGAGAGGCGGTGTGACGGAATGGTCTTCTTAAGATCGCGAGTCAACTCCGGCCCAAGCTTAACGGGATCGGATGGCTCGTTGTGTGGAGTCGTAAGGCCTGACTCCATGAAATTTTCGTCAAGTTGCGAACCAGAGAAGATGTCGACCCGGCGATCACTCGAGTCTGCTTTGATCCGACCATTTGGAGAAGATGCTGCTGAGCGCATTGGTGAATGATGCGGTGGTGGTTGACTGAAAGGGTAGTTCTGTTTTGGAGGCGCTGTGTTCCTACCACCGAGCCCCGTGGTCTCCCGAGGATAGCTAATAGGACGAGGTATAGAAGCTGTGGGAATATTTTGTGGTGGTTCTGACTTCGTGGGCTTAACATCTTCCCCAGATTGAGCCTCGTTCGTTCGCTGGCCACCATTGGCGAAAGCCAGAAGCCGACCGCTTTTCTCCTTCAGACTGGGGGGCATCGTGATATTGCTTCGTTCGAATATAAGGTGCACCGAAAGACGTGGAGCGTTATCGGCGCGTGCCAGTAACTGAAAGTTTTCAAGGTTTCGTGTGATTATAGACTTGTGTACGCCGAATTTATCGCTGGCGATGGACCGTGCCCTTTGATTAAAACAAGTGAATTGAACGCTGATGAGGGCAAATCTGAAGTTCTTGCGCCAGGCTGGAATCCCCAATAAATAAAAGGGTAAGGTATCCTTCGTTGCAGGTTGTGAGTTGCACGAACCTGAGTGTTGTGTTGAAGATAAGGAAAGGATGTTAAATTGGTGGTCGCGGCTTCAGTTCATACACGCCCAGAAGGCAGAGGCGCGCTCCAGAGAAAGCGCAAAGCGCCTGAGTCGCGACATCAGGTGACGTGGGCGGGGAAGCTTCCAGTAGACATCAACCTCCTGGTCCTTCGGGAGCAAGACAATACCAGTCTTTGAGGTAAGGTGTCAAAATAAACTCAGTAAAAAGTATTCTAAATTTTTATTAAACTCACCTGATTCTTTTTATTACTTATGATTAAGGTCCTAAGTTTTCTTAACCCCCCCCAACCCTCTTCGCTGGTCACCTCATCCTTGCATCTAAGATCTATAGCTTCACTTACATGAACAAGCCTCACCTTGACGCTCAACGACCTCGCGCTGGCCACATGTCAAGGCAGTCGATTCTCTATCTCAAATGAGCCCTTCGTTTAATTGTGTGATAGTCTTGACATGATCTCTCTCCTCTCTAACAAAAAAGGCGAGTTCGGGATACGGCGAGCCCAGAGACATTCAGGACGAGATTGTCATATGGGAAGGGACAAATCATACGTCTTCGATGCTTGAAACTTCAAAACTTTACCTCGATGCAGTTCCGTTGAAGTTGAAGCTATTAACGGCACTCCCATGAGCTCGTGTTGACAGCTCGGCAATTCCGGTCTGATGCGATCTATGCCTATCAAATGCCCCCAGGCTCCTTTTCCTCAAGCCCCCTGACACGGATGACGAAGTACATCATAATCGGAGTTTGAGGAAACCGGTTACTTGCTAGTTCTTGTGTATTGAATCACGTGAATCTCAGGAGATAACTTGTAAGAATCGGCCATTCGCCGACGCCATCGACATATTCGGTCCTTCCGATGAAGTGCGATTCGACGCCATGGCTTCTCAACATAGGACTTCCCACTAGTTCTAAAGCAATGCCATATTTCATATGACTAGAATTTATCTCGCCGATCCCGGTTGCGGCGTATGGTGATTAGACGAGACTCTATTCTTCATGGCGGGAGTCCCGTTCTCATGAGTTGAAGTATTGGTTTAAAAGAAGGGGTTTATGGTGACATTATGGCGGTAAATCACGCTTGAAGTCAATGAAAGGTCTTTACTCATCCTTTGAAATGTCCAGACTATCTTCAATTCTTTTCATCGCTTTGGCTTCGCCCTTAACCGCCTTGCCGGAGCCCATCAATTCCAAGTTTCAGGATCAAGGACCATGTTCTGGGAACACACCTACGACTCGAGACCAATGGTGTGGATTCGATATCCACAGTGATTACTACTCGGTTGTCCCTGATACCGGTGTGACGAGAGAATACTGGCTTGAAATCAGCGAGATAGACTTTGCTCCGGATGGAGTTCCCAGATTCGCCCAAGCTATCAACGGAACAATACCAGGTATGAGAATCCCGGCATGGATTATATGTCAAATTGGAGCTAACTTTTCAAGGGCCAACTATATTTGCCGACTGGGGTGATAATGTCGTCGTGCATATGACAAGTAATCTGAAGACTTCATCCAATGGTTCATCCTTTCACTTCCATGGCACCCATCAAAATTACACGAACCCACAGGATGGCGTTGTTGCTATTACCCAGTGCCCTGTTGCACCAGGGTCCTCGGTAACCTACAGATGGCGTGCGACCCAGTATGGTACCTCGTGGTATCATTCTCATTTTGGGCTCCAGACCTATGATGGTGTTTATGGTGGTTTGATCATTCGGGGTCCCGCAAGCGCTAACTATGATGAGGATGTTGGGACTATCATGCTCAGTGACTGGTCGCACAAGACTGTCAATCAACTTTTACATGATGTCCAGAGAGAGGGTCCTGCACTGATGGATAATGTTCTAATCAATGGCACTAATGTTTATGGAAATGACACCGATAAGAACCAGATGGGAGAGAGATTCAGATTGGACTTTGAAGAGGGCAAAACATATCGCCTACGTCTTATCAACACTGGCATTGATACTCTATATAAGTTTTCCATCGATCATCACACTTTCAAAGTCATTGCGGTGGACTTTGTATCAGTTGAGCCCTATGAAACCGACCATATCAGCCTCGCAATTGGTACTGTTCTCACCACCCCTTATCCAGTCCTTTCTTCTTACATTCTCCAGGTGAACGCATGGATATTCTTGTCACGGCAAACCAAGCTTCAAGAGCATCGTCATTTTGGCTTCGCGCTATCCCTCAACTTGACTGCACCAGAAACGTCAACCCTCAAAATGCGCTCGGTATTGTATCTTACGCATCGAACAGCACTACGCCCACGACAAAAGGACGCAAGCATGAGGATCATTGCCAAGACGAGCCTTACGAGAGCATCGTACCTGTCGTTCCTCGCAACGTTGGACCCCCCGGAATGGAAGTCATACAGCACGCCAACCGCTCTTGGAACTCAGACGGCATCATCAAATGGGCGCTCAACAGCACCACCATGATAGCAGAATGGGGCGAACCCTCCCTTCTTAAGCTCAATAACAGCGCCTCATTCACCAAGTCCAATGCTGTCATTCGCGTTCCCAAAAAGGATGTCTGGGTTTACCTTGCTATTGAGACAGAACAGGATATCTCTCATCCTATCCACCTTCACGGATTCGATTTTCAGATTCTTGCTCAAGGCCCTGGTCCATACGATTCAAATGTCACCCTCAATACAGAAAACCCACCACGCCGGGACACTGCTCTTCTGCCTGCCCAAGGACACCTTGTGATCGCATTTCTCACTGACAACCCAGGTGTGTGGCTCATGCACTGCCATATAGGTTGGCACGCTGCTGAAGGCTTCTCGCTGCAATTTATTGTTCGAGAAGACGAAATCCCAAGCCTCGTGTCGGACCAGGAATACAAAGATATCGAACAAGGTTGCAAGGCATGGAACGACTTCTCACACAAGATGAAGATGGAGCAGGAAGACTCAGGTATCTGATCAACTATTATGATGTTGCCACAGTTACATAATGTAATTGAATTAATAGACCCCCATAGACCATATACGAATTGCTCGTGTTGCAAAGCGCCACTCTGTCACTTATATTCAGTGTTTCCATGTTGCACCTTCGATCTTGGGTAGCCTTTGCCTACCTATGTGGGCACTGAATTAGTC
Organism: Fusarium gaditjirri; assembly: GCA_013266175.1. NCBI lineage: Eukaryota > Fungi > Ascomycota > Sordariomycetes > Hypocreales > Nectriaceae > Fusarium > Fusarium gaditjirri. The sequence continues at coordinate 21,340 of JABFAI010000156.1, read as the reverse complement.
ATTGACCTGTCTACAGATGATGACCATTCCCACTCACGCTAGTTCTCCATACCATTTAGTCCCTGAGACTCCATTCCAGTTCGTAAGAAAACAACAAAAAACATTAGCATCCTCATCGCTTGTAGGGGTATCTAAGCATGTTCGGACATAAACATATAATTCGTATCCCCAGTTTCAACGCCAATGTCCCAAAGTATAATTATACTGATTCTCAGTCAGCAAGGTCTTCATCCACTAGAATCTCCAGGAAGGACGAGCCTGGGTGGGATTCTCCGCAACAGGGACAGATACCCTCCTCGTCGCTCTCCCAGTCGGCATCACTAATCTCGTATCCACTAGAGCGAGAAAACTGGACCCAATCCCGCTTCTCCATGTCTCTGGAGACTGGTACTCGCTTCCATATGACTGTCTCTTCGTCGCGGTTCGAAGTTGGGTGGCCCTCTTCAGTCGGTGCAGGGGGCAAAGCGCCAAGCCTGACATGGCTGTGGGAGTGGCCATGAACAGTATCCGAATCGTTTTCACTGTCTTCGTCGTCGTCATCCTTGGGCTTCCATGCCCGAATCACTCGGGCACACCATTTCTTGCCAGAGAGAGATTGAAGATGCCTAGAGTGAGCCATATAGGAAGCCGGGCCATCAAGATACAAACCTTCATCCTTGAGCATGCCGCTCATTTCGGCAGATGCCTTCATTCCAGTATCATCAAAGGGCATACCTGTGACTTGGAGTTCATTCAGGGTGCAGCCGAGTTCATGAGAGCAAATATCGTGAAGTTCGGATCCAGAGAAGGGGAGAAGAGTGTCGGAGAAATTCACCAGATCAAGGCGCAGAGACACAAGAGATGGCAGCATTCGTGGTCGCGGCTGCTTCCTGTTTCGGCAACTCGGATCGAAGGGTGCACGAAGCCCCTCGAGAAAGTCGACAATCTGGTTCCAAGTGTAGCACCGGAAGCCGCCACGAACGAGAGGAGACTCGGTTGGACGTTGCTGAACTTTCAAGACGTGGTCCTTCTTCAAATCGCCATGATAACAGCGGTCCAGTTTGTGTCGGCGATAAGGCTGATCGTCATAGTATCGTGCAATAACACGAAAGGTGATATGGGTGATACCTTGACGAAATTTGACGGGAAGCTCGGCAAAGGCACGAACAGCCTGAGGAGTTGTGAAAGTAAAGTTGTTCGACTCCCACAAGTATCGGGTACCTTCTACATGAAGAGATCTACAGGTAGCCAGGAAATTAATGGCAATCTGGTTGCCTCGGGTTTTCTCTTTGTCAGACATGTTCTCGGGTGTGAGGGGGGACAGAGGATCGACAATTGGGAAAGGAGATTTCATAGCGAACTTCAGAATACGAAGAATGACCTCCATAGGAAGGTAGGGGTGACCAAGCTCCTGAGCGGTCATAGAAGATCGAGTCTTACGCTTCAAAGGGTTGTGTTGATTCATGTGGCTCAGAGCGACGGAAGACCAGGAAATGCCGTTTTCGCGCAGAATACGCTTGAGTCTCAAGTTCTCTTCGGTAAGAGACTGATTTGCACGCCGGAGAGGATGATTAAAGGCGGCCTTAGCCTGGTCTTCCTTGTCCCTACATTCCCACGGGTAAGCCGTCTGTAACTTGTCAGCCAGCTCCAAGGATGGACATCTTTCAGATACTAACCGCGGGGGTGTTTGATGTCATGGTCACGTTTGGAAAGATAGTTGACGTATGCGGATGGCTAATTATACGAACAGCGTCGCATGAACGATCGTAGAAGGATCACAACTTCTAGTCAACGAGAGTGGATGAGTGACAACTAGGTTGACCCGAAGTGAATTGAAGATGTTGCGAGCTTAGCCGAAAACCAAGACCACAAATGGGTGGGATGGTCTTGTACACTCGATGGCAATGGAAGCGGTAGAGGAAAACAAAATTGGGAAGAAGGTGAAGTATTTGACCGGACGACCTGCACAGGTAGAGAACAAAATGCAGAAGTAGGTATGCTGCAATCCTGTTGCGCTGGCACTGAGTTGAGGGTTTGTCTCTTTTGCTGTGATGCGGTCTGGGAAACGAGGAGAGTAGGGTAGTCAAGTGAGGTGAAGAGTGGAAAGGGCACAACTGGCCAGGGAAATGCTATTCACTTGTCTCCCGATGGATTTGCGAATTGCAGTTGACAACAGCAAAGGCGCGACGCCTCTAGTGCCTATTTGTGCTGGCTTGTTGATTGTAGAAATGTCTGGGATGGAGGAAGATGAGGGCCGGTGTTGCACGGGAAGTGCGTACCGGTAGGGAAGTCGCTGGTCGGCATGTTCTTACCTGAGGTTGCTTAAGCCAGGTGGAGTGGAGTTCCTGTCCCTAAAGTCTGCTGTTTCTTGTGTGACGTTATAGGCTCGGATTAAGGAAGGCACCATTCGCAACACAAAATTAATAAGGCAAGGACCGCCGGGCGAGTGCTGCCCGTCGCACTTGTCTTTGCCGCTGGCCGACTGAAATTTCCCAAAAGCGGCAGCCCATGCGATCGAGATCCCTGAAGGACCACAGATTCAGTTTATTAGACGGACACAAAACATCCGGGAATCTTAGTAATGACAGTATCTTCTGGCGTCATCAAACATTGTCCGTCATGTGGAATTAGGAAAGCAATGCCGCCAAGTTGTAACATCCTAATCTTTCAGTGGTTTAAACCGCTCACTCGACTGACATGAAGCTGAATGGGCGCCATAACAGAAAATGTAGCAGCAGATGGAGCAAACAAAGCTCCTTTTCGAGCTTCCTACCGGAAGTCTTTTAGAACAAACTGATAGCCTACCTATAGCATTTTGGGCTGTGTAGCACAAGGGTTGCTATGCTATGCTATTCCTTGACGAAGATCGTGTTAGGGTATAACTTATTCAACGACTTAAGTTGTGAATATCGAGATAACATCTGGGAATCGCGAGTTTGACTGGTCACATTCTCCTTCGCGTTATCTCTGAAGAGATCCCTAAAATTATCTAGGATATCGGAGTGATTCATAGGCAAACATATAGTAAAGTAAGGGCTCACACTGGCAGAAGTTTCCTACATATGACCAAAACCACATTCAATCTAATGTAAGCTCCCTTGAACAAGCATTGTGTATTGAACGGAACGGGTCTCTGTATTGGCCAACCTGCATTGAACGGAATATGGCATAATGGAAAGACTCGTTTCTTCTTGCCCCTCGGCACTCAGAAAAGTAAGATGTCAGTAAGGTAGCCTCGAGTTAACATTGGACTGCTTGGGCCAGGGCTGGCCATGAGATGCTGGCCCTCATGATCAGGTAGGCGGAATAGATAGAAGTAACAAAAGCCTATGAAGACTGGCCGATCCCCAAACCACCTTACCGAAATCCAATGTAGCCCTTGATTGGTAGAATGACGCGAGGCTTGTTGACACAACAGCTTCATACCTCCGTGCAGGAGCCCATCATGGACGCTGACGTCACCATTATTATTGCTCGATCTCGAACACCCCGCTGCGATTGCACTACATGTCAACCGAATATCGATGATGAAATGCATACGATTGTGCCATGATGGCTTGCATGCTATGATGTGTAAGCAATATCTTGTTTGCGAGGAGGTATATAAATCTGCTGGGGAAGCTTCAGCTTTTGTGCTTGAGCTCTGATCTTATCTTCAAACATCAACATCAACAACACAAAACACTCCCACCACACACCAAACCAAGCAAAATGTCTTTCTCTAACGCAAACACTGGCGATGCCCCTGCCGATCCCTACAAGAAGGCCAACGCCGAGGATGTTCCCCTCCAGACCAAGATTGAGGATCTCGTCCACTTCATCACCAAGGAGAAGTTTGGTATGATGACCACCCGGGGCTCAGGCTCTGGTAACCTTGTATCTCGCTGCATGGCGCTGGCTGCCACAGTATGTGTGCCTTTCATTGGAATTGAAACTCTATCTGACCTTATTGCAGGAGACTGGAGGTATTGACCTTCTCTTCCACACCAACACGGAGTCTGGCAAGACCGACGACCTCGAGGCTGACCCCCACGTCAACGTTTCTTTCATCAACGCCTCCGGAGAGTGGGCTTCTGTTGCTGGCAATGCTAGTATTAGCACAGATCGAAGCCTTGTTTCCAAGCACTACAGCCCTATACTCAAGGCTTGGCTTGGTGATCTCGGTGATGGTGTCCATGATGGCTCCGAGAACGATCCTCGCATCGGAATCATCCGTGTCAAGACAGTATCGATCACCTATTCGCTCATTTCCAAGAACCTGCTGAGCCGCGCTGCCGACGTTGCTTCCAGCGCCGTTACTGGCAAGCCTGCTTCGCCCAACACATTGAGGGAGATTTCGGAAGGGGATGTACGATCTTGGCGCGCTTCGCGAGAGTAATGTTCTGAATAATGCAAATCTCGCTTGTACGATAGGACTTTTATCAAAGGCGTTACGAAATCATGACAATATTAGCAACCATTCACAGCTGCTTTCCGTATTCAGCTTTCCACAGCCTATCCCACTTCTCCTTATCAACCGCAAATTGTCGCACGTAGTCGAGCTCCAGCTCGTGTGTTCTTCGACCAAGGAGGACGAGACTGTGAAGAGGAGGCCCAAGTTCCTCATCGGTAGAGCAAAGCTCCTCCAAGGTACCGGCCACGAACTTCTCCGTCTTTCCTCCGACGCGAGCAGCGCCAATGGCCAGACTGTCCTTGGTATAGACACCCTCCTTACGCTCATCCTCGATCTCTAGCATCTGTTGTGCGCACTGGCCGACAGTCATGTAGCGAGGAGGCTCGTAGACCAGACGACCTCGGGCCATATTCTCGAGACTCTGCTCTTTTACTTTGATATCTACCAAGACTAGCGTGTGTAAACCGATTTGACGGTTCTCCTTTATCCGATCGTAGAAAGATGCGGGCCTCCATGTATCAGTGAAGAAAACCATGGAAACGGTTTGTCCAAAGTTGTAGAGCTGCAGACCGCACGCGCCAATCCCGGACATGATGGAGGCGTTGGGAACGGTTCGGACAGGGATTTCGAGTTCCCGCGCACGGAGAACGAGGTCCGTATGAGTAGTGGCACTATGCAGTATCAGTATACTGCTGTAAGTTGGATCACTAGATCTTACCCGAAGGGATCTCCAACAACAAGGAATGCAACATCTTCGTTCTGCGCATTTCGGAGAATCTCATCGCTGTTTGACTCAACCATCTCACGGTCAGCTACAGTGATGGGCCGTCCATAGTACGATTCCTAGTATAATTAGCATTGGCTCTTAGGTTTGGGAATGGTTGCATGTACCAAGACAGATTGCTCGACAAGCAAAATGCTAGTATAAGCCTCCAGATAGACCCTGGAGGCTTTCTTGACGACCTCAAGGCCCTTGACAGTGATATCTGTCTCATCAGAGAGACCAAGTCCTACGAGGTACAACATTGTGATCCTTCTCTGTCGTAGTAGAATCTCGTGGTAAAAAATTGTCCCTAGGCCGCGACTCAAAAAAAGAGATGCCCCGCGGCGGGGTATTTTTAGCGCTTCCTATCTGTGACCTCATGCCAAGTACCCCTGTCGCTCTAAAGCAATTATGGCCCGGGATAAATCGCACAGGTGCGGGCCATGTTTAGCACCTGGACAATGTTGCGGTTTTGACGAAGTCCAAGACTAAGTCTACTCTCACAGACCCAATGCTAAGTTTTCAACTGCCGTGGGAGAAATCTAGAAATAGATTACAGCTCTTAATGTAGACGCAAGAAGCGAAATTGCATTTTGAGACCGCGTTCATTGAGTTAGATGCAGTTTTTCTGGTGAGTCTCTTTTCGGCTAAACCAGGTATGAACTCTACCACTATGTATGATCGCGGCCCAACTTTTAGCATCCATGATCAGTCTAGAACTACTACGCTTTTCTCTTCGCATATTGACATAACCAAATGTCCGACTCCAAGAAAGGCGCCTATGGTGGCGCGCCATCAGGCGATACCGATTTTCGAAAGACCTATGATCTCGACGAATATGCTGCCAAAGCCAATGAACGCGAGGCAAAGGAAAAAGAAGAAGCCAAGGCGCGTTATGAAGCCAAGCTTGCAGGCAAGAAATACCACAAGCCTCTAACAGGCGACGAAACATACACATCAGCACGCCGAAATATCATAGACCTCACACAACAAATCGGAAAAACGCAGCTTGTCCCCGGAGGTGCAGGCGTCGGAAAGCGTGGCCGTGGAGCTGGTTTCTACTGTGAGCCTTGCGATCTCACGTTCAAAGACAACAAGCAATACATCGAGCATCTCAACACACCACAGCACTTGATAAATACGGGCCAAACGACTGAAGTCAAGCGCGCGACAGCAGAGGAAGTCCACGAACGTATTGAGTACTACATCCGAAGGCGAGACGAGCTGGAGAAGGAGAAGCAGACGAGCCTACACGAACGACTACAGTTGCGCGAAGAAGAGGCTGAGAGAGAAGCCGAAGAGCGGAGGAAGAAGAGAAGAGAGGATAACGAAAGGAAGAGGATCAAGAAAGAGGAGGAGGCAAGGGTGAAGATGGAATACGGAGAGGACGTTCGCGTTGATGGCGAACATGACGAAGACGATATGATGGCGGCAATGGGCTTTACTGGATTTGGGACGTCGAAGAAGTGATGGATATCCAAGTCGTTTGATGATACCCCAAGCTCAGCATGGTTTTATATGAAAAGTTTAGAAATGGTGTACAACAGTCAAGAATGAAGCAGGCGGTTGGAGATATCACAACAATACAGAGGTCGGTGAGATAATAGTGCCAAGCAAGATGAAACAGTATGCATATTCCATGCGCAACTCATTTCTTCCATGACTCAATATATGCAAATCGAAGCATCCAATGTTGTGAATGAACACCGCATTGTTTCACCTCCGTCCTTACTTTGCCTTATCGAAGGAACCCCTACTCATGTTCATGGAAACCGTGAGGCGGGGCCGTTTTCCAGTCAGAGCAAGGACTCCCCCACCATCCGCCACCACAAGGATATCCTAACCTCCTACACTAGGTACCTAGGAATGGATCACACCTCTGCGGACTGATCTTGCATATACATGTACAACCTCACCAGCTTCTACCGACACACTTCAACCCTTCTTTCAAGTGCCAAGCTGGAACCCTCATCGGCGCCTCGGCCACAAAGATATCATGGCCGCTAGTTCTGCTCCAGCGGCTTCGTTGCTCAAGCGACAACTCAAAGAGATGCAGGCTGGCAAGGATATTCCAGGCATCTCATGCGGCCTCGTAAATGATAACAACATCTTTGAGTGGGAGGTGATGCTCATGATTAGCGACGACTGCAAATACTACGGCGGTATGACCAGAACCTAAGCTCGCTTTCCCCTCATGACTTTTGACACACGCTGACCTCGACTTGTAGGAGGCAACTTCCGGGCTCATCTATCTTTTCCGGCGAGTTACCCTCACATGCCACCCTCACTCACTTTTCAAGACCCCATTCCTTTCCATCCGAATATCTACGAAAACGGCAAGCTCTGCATTTCTATCCTCCACCCTCCCGAGGAGGATGAGTATGGTTACGAAGCAGCCTCTGAACGCTGGAGCCCTGTACAGACACCCGAAACTATTCTTCTCAGCACCATCAGTCTCTTCCACAGCCCCAACGACGAGAGCCCTGCCAATGTGGAGGCTGCACGTATGTTTCGCGAGGAGAGGGAGGGCAAGAATAAGGACTTCCGAAGACGCTGCAGAAAGTGCGTGAGGGAGAGCTTGGGAGAGGATTAGACGCAGGGTTATTCTCAATATATGTGACTATCAGGGGAGTGCGAAGTATATGTGGGTTGGCGTTAGGTGGCTGGAAACGCCTTGCGAACGATCATCAGCGTTTAAGAGGTGTCATGGAGCCTTAGGCGTATTTTATATCAGTTTTAAACTACCAGTGAATAGTGGTCCTTCCTATTGTTGCACGGGAACATTAAGATGGCGTTGTGCCGTTAATTTCCTTCTTGATTCGCAGTATCTAAATATCTTCTTCGCCAACAAGCCCAATGGCTTTGCCAACTACGCGGTCCCATTCCTGATCCCATCTCAGAGAGCCTTCACTGACAGCACCCTTCTTCAAACGAGCCAACTCCTCTTGTCCAGAAAAGCTTAGAAGTCTCGCAAGAATATCCGCCAGTTCTGATGAAGATTCGAAACCACAGCCATTTTGACCTTCCTTGACAAGCTCGCTGAAGCTCTCAAAAGCTGAGTATGCTGCGACAGGGAGACCAGCACCAAACATGTCCACCACCTTCATGGGAAGATCAACACCCGAGCTGGACTTATGCAGCGAGATACCAAGGTCTGCCGAGGCAAGAAGTGAAGCATAGTCCCTGGTGGAAAGCCACGCTGTTATGATACGAACTCCAGGTAATTTGCCCCCCTCCTGAAGCGTCTTGATTTTTTCAAGATAGAGATCTTTTTGCGGGCCCTTGCCGGTAATTATAGCTAGGATAGGTGAGGCCTCGGCAGAACTGGCATAGGAAACGAGAGCATCCAGGAGCAGACCAAAGTCCTCGTCTGGTGTCCAGGAAGTGCTACTCACGATGAGCCGTACTGCTCCATCGGCAATATCCTTGGCAATGTCTTTAGTCTCTGCAAGTCGAGACAAAAAGGCCAGACGTTTTGCAGTAGAGAGAATAGGCTGGAACACCTGAGCAGGTCGGTCATGAAGTGTAAGGATAGAACGCTTCAGGTTGAAAGGCTTCTCCTTGAGCTGGCGGGCCATAGCATCGGTGACAGAAAGGTTAATATCTCCCAGATAGCGTCCGAAGCCGGTCTCATACCAACGGTATACAGGAACCAATGGCTTAACATACCACTTCCCTTGTGCCAGAATGGTGTAGCCATAATTATGCCAGTCCACTACAAGCTTACTGCCTCGTACGAAAGAAACCAGGAGCGCAACATGAAAAGTTGGGATTGAGGGAGGGTTCTTGGGGGGCTGTTAATTATTGTGAAGCTAAGAAGAATCATAAGTATGATATTGACTTACTTGAATGATGATCCATTTTGCAGCAGGAGCATCGTACATCAGGGTACTGAACAGGCCCCAGAACTGCCATAAAACCTTGAGAGGAATGTTGAGAAAGAAGGGCAATGTTCCCCATTGAAGAACCTCAGGTTGTGGCGGGAGTGCATACATAGTGACGCGAGGATTCCCGATGAGATCGGGGTGTCTCGAGGTCTCTACCCAGTGTCAGCTTGCGCACGTAACTCACGATGTTCGGGTGATGGAATAATACCCTTGTAGCCTACGATATCGACATTGCGACCATGCTTGGCGACACTCAAAGCATGATATTGCATGCGAGGACTGCGCCCGACGTCGCCGACGACAAGAATCTGAATATGATCATCTTCAGGTTTCTGAGATGGCTGATAGCGAGTAGGAATAAGGATCGCCAGACCACGTATCAGCCATACTAGGAAGACGCAGCTGAGAGCGCCAGCAATAACGGAGACGACAAAAGCGGCTGACATATTAATAAAGGAATGAATCGGCAATCATAACATGGCGTCGAGACTAATATGAATCTTTTTGGTGGTGCCCGCAGCAACCAGTTATAGGCGTTGTTGGAGTTGTGTTGGCCAAGGCCAAGGCCACCTTGCATTCACTGGTCAAATAGATTCGAGGTTCCACAGGCGAGGACACAGGTACCGACGGTATGAGAGAGAAGGCGAGATGACAAAACAAGGCGATCTCGATGGAAGCTGATCCTGGAAGACGATCAAACATAGAGATCAATAAACATTATATTGACGCATAGGATAAGGGAGAGTTGTTGATGCGGCAAAAAGTTGTCCTACTGTGGAATAATGAAGGCTTTGTGAATCATTCCACTCTCAAACTTTCAAGACGCATCACCGACTGCTCTCATCTAACTTCGATCTAAAACAACAAACGTAAACTTCTTATACTATTGTGGGGGGAATATGCAGTCTAATAAGCAACAAATCCGTCTCAATGACTGTGACGATTGCCAAGTAAAGCAATCTAGGTGATGCAAGCAAACATCCAATAGGACCTGATCAATTTTGCCTATGTACCTTGGTGCTAGGTAAGCCAGTTGATAGAAAAACTACAACGCACCTAGCTGTAGTTTTTGTTAACTAGAGTGATCCAGCCTATTTGCGCTCATACTTTTTTTTGGCTGGAGGTAATAATGCATAGCATACAGGCGGGCAACGGGAGATTATCAAACCTCATCTCAAGATGAAGTTCAGGGGTTGAGTGCAACTCTGCTGCGGGGTGTGATAGCATTAGGCCAAAAAAGCGAGCTAGAGCATTAAATGCACTAACTCTTAGCGGAAAAGTAACCGCATGCAGGGGGGGACGCCAAACTTTCCAGCGCTCAGCCAGTAGAAACTGGCCCTCCCCTAGCAATCCCTGGCCAAACGACAGGGCCATGAGGGCCAATCCATGATGCATCAGAGGATCAGGAAGGAGCAAACCCAGATCAGCAATCAAGTGACTTCAAAATGGTATCAAGACTTGGCGAACAGAACAACCAACCTTAGCAGCTCTCTCACTGACTTGCGACAGCATCTTCAGCTGGATCAAATAGCTCAGATTTAACCCACTGGTCGAGTCATTAAGTTTCCCTCTCTCAGCTGTTTCCATCTTGGGTCTTGATTCTCTTGGCTGCCCGTCGATCGCTGCTCATTCGGGTCATCACTTTTAGCTCCACGTGCTGGAGTCTCCTATCTCTAGCCCGCCACAACCACCACGGCACTTCACGCCTCCCGCGTCTACTCTGAAAAGGATTCTAGGCGTCCCACGATCTCTGTTTCCCTTGTCTTTCTGTATCCGATACCGTACGGCTGCTTGCGACGCGCCTGTTTCAAAAATTCGATTTTACACTCGACTGATGACGTTGCGATTGGCCTTAGGGGAGGTGTAAGGACTCTCTTTGAAATCGACAATACTTGCGCCGATATCCGATCACCGCCCTCATTGAGCGTCTCCGCGACTTAGTTCAGGACCGAACTTTTGACTTCAGCAACCATCCCGAGTTCTATAAATTAACATGGCGTCCTCATACGCCCTTCCGACCTCCTCTCTGCCGCATGCGCATCAGAACCATATGCATTCGCACACACGAAGTCACTCTCAATCGTCATTGAACAACCTCAGACGACAATCGACTTTCTCCAACGGGAGCCTTCCATCAGTACCCGACGAAGACCATAACCATGATGTTAGCCATGGTCATGCGGATGGAAACGGAAACCATTCTGCACACTCACACAATCCGAGCATCCACAAGCATGGACACAGACGCTCCCGCGTCTCCAACACAAGCGCAACCATTGCCCGCGAGAAGTTCCCTCCAGCACCATTAAATACCTTAGAGGGTTGGACACAAGAGAGAACGCCGGGAGGCAAGACCATACTTACACCAGGTCCCGAATCGGCCAACATGACTTATTCTCCTCCGGAATTTCCTCACGACCATCATGACCACGACCATCACGACCATTCCCACGACCATTCCCACGATCATTCGCATTCTCACGACCACTCGCATAGTCATGACCATAGCAATCATTATGGGCATGACCATGGCCACCCGCATGATGACGACAAGGGCAAAAGATCATTGTTCACTCGTATGATTCTGCCGTATACAACAAGATTTCCCATTTTGAATGCGATCTTAATCGAGAAGGATTCCAGGCGTATTTTTTACTTTATGGCGTAAGCGTAACCACACGATTTATCTGGAATCTTTTTTGGTTAATTTAGATCTCCGTCTAGACTCAACTTTTCGTTCATGGCTGTACAGGCGTTTTACGGCTACGTCACAGATTCGCTTGGTTTACTGAGCGATAGTATCCATATGTTCTTTGATTGCGTGGCGCTCATGGTGGGCCTGTTGGCTGCTGTATTGAGCAAATGGCCACGAAGCCAGAGATTTCCTTATGGCTTTGGCAAGATTGAGACATTGAGTGGATTCGCTAACGGTATCTTGTTGATGTAAGTAACTTTCGGCAAATCTGCAGGTCCGTTATTAACTTATTGGGTGTAGGCTACTCAGTGTCGAAATTGCCTTTGAGGCTTTTGAACGGTTGTGGGAGGGAACTCAAACAAAGCGATTGGGCGAGCTCTTTATTGTGAGCACTTTGGGTCTTCTTGTTAACCTGGTTGGAATGATGGCATTCGGTCACCACCATCACCACGGACAAGATCATGGACACGACCATGGGCATTCTCACAGCCATGATCATAGCCATAACCATGGCCATGGCCATGACCACGGTCACGACAACGAGAATATGCACGGAATTTACTTGCATATCCTTGCCGATACCTTGGGTAGCGTGTCGGTCATCGTATCGACGATATTGACGAGCTTTTGGGGATGGGCCGGATGGGATCCGTTGGCGTCATGCTTTATTGCTGTTCTGATCTTTCTCTCATCCAAGCCGCTAGTATACTCGTCAGCAAAACGGCTGCTACTCAGCATTCCGGAGGATACAGAGTACAATCTTCGGAACAGCTTAGGCGGTATCCTGAACCAAAGAGGAGTAGTAGGCTATTCGTCGCCAAAGTTTTGGAGGGATGATCACAGTGCCAGCCCTAGTGGTGGGAAGTTATTGGGAGTTGTTCACGTAGTGGCAGCAAGAGGAGCTCCGTTGGAAGACGTCCGAGATCGAGTTCGCGAATATCTCTTGAGAGAAGGGGCAGATGTTGTGGTGCAAGTTGAACGAGAAGGAGACAACAGCTGTTGGTGCAGCAGGCGAGGAATTCCAGCTCCACCGGCAACACCTACATTGGCATCAGCAAAGGCATTCTAGAAGTTGAGTTTCAAGCTGGGATAAGTAGTGTGAAAGAGGTGGGAATGTACAACGAAGGGGAGAAGCATTGTCGCGAGACGAGGTGTATGACTTGCTTGTATCAAAGGACAGATGTTGGTTAGTTTATTTGCTGAGATATTACGTTGGAATAACGGTAGCCGCCGGAGAGCAGAGACTGGTAAATGGATCAGTACCGTTGCCAGTTGGGTTGTCTTGGTGTTTTCTGGCTTGTATTCCTGGAGTTGGCCAACAAGGTCATTCATGGGGGACGTGGAGGATCACATGTATCATTATAATAAGTTTTACTTGGATTCTCATCATGGAGACAGAAGCTTTAGATCAGAGGGGGTGAGGCAGGTGTATACCCAGCAATAGAACAGGCTTCAATCACCATTTACAGCTTGCTTGTTGTATCTGTAGCTCGTGACCAAGCTATGCCAATGAGGGTATATCTGAGACAGAATTGCAGTTTGCAGTTTGCATGTGATAGTCAGATAGGTGTAGGAGATGGGGATTGTGGGGCTCTTCTCCAACTGAAAGAGCCTAATCTGACCTGAAGATCTGGTGTATGACCTCACTTGACCTCACTTGACCTCATTTGAGCCCTAGACGCAGAGCACCCTAATCCCGACTCAATTCCGTCTGCCCGCACTGTTGTAGCAGTGTAACCGCATGCTCTGCAGGCAGCGCACTGCATTGAAACTGACATCAGTTTCCAGAGCAATGATATGCCGGCCTTAGTACCCCACGAAACTCGGTCCTTTTCCATGTGGGGAACACAGAGACTCATGATGCACCCCGCGAGCCGAAGCCGAGGCAACAAAAAGTGAACAGAGCCGGGGCCGGGGCCAGGGCTCGGGGATCGGGGGTGAGTGAGGGATCATTGCCCCGGAAGACCGAGGGGAGGGAATTGGGGAATTAGATTTGCTAGCAGTAGCACTATCCAGTGAAAAAATTGATAATTATTATTCAGCTGTTGAATGGGCACCCTATTAAGGATGCACTTGGGCGTGAAGTTCCATGGCAGAACCTCAGGTCAAGCTCGCCGATGGAATAGAAGCATAGAAAATACGCCTGTGACGTTCCCGATCAGATCTTGGTTAATATAGGTGCTCTCACTATTTTCCTCCCCCTTTGTTTACACCTTTTCTTGTTTAATATCCTCACAGCTCTCTGCTGCATCAGCTTGACCTGTACTCGACTTGCATCATAAACTCTTGGTTCCAAGCACCCTCCCCTCGGCCGAGACCACCCCCCACACTCTTATCCCACTCCCGTCCTCCACATTCCACATTCCGAGGTTCATTCTGTCAAAACCCAACATAAACCCTTCCTTTACCTCACCTCTCAGTGCCTCCTCCTTTCCCGGTCATTCCTCCAAACTCTTCACAATGTCCTCCGCCGATACCCCAGACTCCGCCATCGAGGCCCGTGTCGTAGACAAGCTGAAGACCATCGCGCCCGCTCCTGAACCAAAAGATGACTCCAAGGCCGGCGCATCCTCTGGCCTCGCTCAGCAGCTTCGCGCCTTTGCGGCCGGTGGCTTTGGTGGTCTCTGTGCTGTCGTAGTGGGACATCCTTTCGATCTTGTCAAGGTCCGCCTTCAAACCGCTGAGCGAGGTGTCTACTCCTCTGCCGTCGATGTTGTCCGCAAGAGTATTGCTCGTGATGGTCTGCGAAGAGGTCTTTACGCTGGCGTAAGTGCGCCTCTTGTCGGTGTCACACCTATGTGTATGTTGTAAACCCATTTCAACTTCATATGCCGTCAACTGACCTAGCTACGTAGTTGCTGTGTCATTTTGGGGCTACGACCTCGGCAAGCAAATCGTCCGAGGTGTTAGTGAAGTCCCCGCCGAGGGTCTCACAATCGCCCAGATCTCAACCGCCGGCTTCATCTCCGCCATTCCCATGACCGCCATCACAGCACCCTTCGAGCGCATCAAGGTCATCCTCCAAGTCCAGGGTCAGAAGCAGCTTGCTCCCGGCGAGAAGCCCAAGTATAACGGAGGCGTTGACGTCGTCCGCCAGCTCTACAAGGAGGGCGGTATCCGCAGCGTCTTCCGTGGCAGCGCTGCTACTCTCGCCCGTGACGGCCCCGGTTCTGCTGCCTACTTCGCCGCCTACGAGTACATCAAGCGAAAGATGACACCGATTGATCCACTCACAGGAAAGCCCAGCGGTCAGCTCAGTCTTAGTGCTATCACATGCGCTGGAGCTGCCGCTGGAGTTGCCATGTGGATACCTGTCTTCCCTGTCGATACGGTCAAGTCTCGTCTGCAGACCTCGGAGGGCAACGTCTCCGTTGGTAGCATCGTTCGTGAACTCTACGGAAAGGGTGGTGTCAAGGCATTCTTCCCTGGATTTGGTCCTGCCCTTGCTCGTGCTGTGCCCGCCAACGCTGCTACTTTCCTCGGTGTCGAGCTGGCTCACCAAGCCATGAACAAGGTCTTCGGCTAGATTCTATAGTAAACAAGTCAAAGAGGTAAAGCGATATAGGCATAGACAAGAAAAGCTTGCTTTCGGATTTTTCAGGGTTTCGACACGGGTTGTTGACCATCGGATAAGGTCACAGCGGATGGATGGCGTTGGTTGCTGGGCATGACATGAATTGTATTTTCCCATCGGCGGTGGATGCGCATTTCAAGCAGAATTCGAGCGCTGAGCATATCATTTGTTTTACGCACATAGATCATGAACAGCTAGATCGTGTTGTTGACTTTCTGTTGTGATGGATAGATGAATGAAAACATAATTACACGCATCTGCCAGGTGGTTGGTTGACTCGGCTCGCCGCGAACCATGGCCGAACAAGGTAGTGAAGATGAGAGTTGGTATTCACTTTCTAAACAAAATACAATTGAGCAATCTTGGGCTCTTGACGGCGATTGTGCCTATAATCCTGGTATCGCTACATGCTATCCCACGTACCAGAATACATTACCGCCGTTTTCGCCGTAATAACCGTGCGCCGAATCCCAAAGTGAAAAGCAATATACTCTTAGTAACTCAATGAAACATGTTGTTGTCCTTCTAAATTCATCCCTTCCCTAGGTATCAATCCCCATGCCAATAGGTCCGGCATATCATTGCTGTGCTCCATTTCATGAGTGGATGGTATCCCGCCAGTTCGCCAATGTCATGAGTAAAAAGACAGACCTGCCTGTCGTTGAGCAAGTAAGAGTAAACGACTAGCAGGAAGCAACGCGCGCTGAAAGAGTATAAGGCAAAGACATAAGTAACGTTATGCCCTAGTCATCGAGAGAAGAGGATATTTGAGTCATCATCCTGTCAAGGGGCAAGTATAGCAGGGCATCAAAGAGAGTCGAGCGTTAAGCGCGCTCGGTAGTCGTCCAGCGTCGCTTTGAAAGACTCATATCGCGGAAACGTTCGGCCTCGCCAGGAGGTCGAGGAAGACCCCAAAGTCCGCCCAGACCATCTCCAAGTTGTCCAATGCGAAGCTCTTCAGCAGGCTTGTCGAGATCGTGCAAGATATCTGTCTTGATTCTGATAGGGGCTGAGAGAATAGGACCTCGGGGCGTGGCCTTTGGAGTAGTCTCTCCGCTTGGTGGGAACGAGAACGAGCTGAGTGAGGTGATGGCCGCTGGCGGCAAGCTCATAGATAACGAGTCCGTAGAGTTAAGTTCAAAGCGTGAAGAAAAAGATGACTGTGTAGATGAGTTCGAGGTAGACATGGCAGCCGAAGCTTGGGCCTCTCCCTTGTTGTCCTCCGGAATACCTTTAAAGCGACTGTAGTTAGGCAGCACAGAATCGAAGTCCTCCTTGTCGGAGGCACCATCACTACCGTCATCCATCAGTCTAAGAGACGAAGGCCCAGGTGTCCACAGGCCGAGCGAGGATGTGTTGGCGCTCGGAGATTTGCTCCTTGAGCCTGGTTCGCCTGTTGCCGTGGTAAGAGCTGGTCCTCGGTTCATTGGCCGCTGTGACCCCGAAGTTCGACGTATAGACGATCCCACGGTTGCACTGGCCGAAGCACTACGACTACCCATGGGAATGATAGGGTCGGAATAGACGAAAGAACCAATGAGTGGGCCGGGCCCGTCAGTACTGCTGATGCTGGGGTTGCGGCCACGGATAGCAGCAGGGAAACCATCAGCTGAAGTTGATCGGGATGAGACTGGAGTCGAGGCTGTTGAGCGCAAGTGTTCTGTGCTTGCAGACATGTGAATATCGTACATCTGATGGGGAGAGACATGGGGTTCAGAGTTTGGCGTTTCTCTTGCCGATGCAGCCAGGAGAGCGTCGTAGTCGGCATCTTGTTTTCGAACTGCCATAGTGATAGATGCAATTCCAACATCCATAAGAACAGGCTGATGAGTGATGGCGCCGATGAGAGCATTACATCCAGCTCCATGAGACACAAGAATAACAACAGTCTCTACATCCTCGTCTTCAGAAATCGAGGGGTCATGTGTGTCATTCTGGGAAGCTCCGGCAGCCTGCGTCACCATCTCATCGGGCGCATCAGTCGTGGCGTACCAGTCCACCATCTTCTTCAGGCCGCGTCGAAATCTCTTGTGCATGTCTGTCCACTCTTCTCCAAGTTGGCCGCCATCCCCAAAATCTAGTGGAGTTCTCATGGAATCCCATTGGTAATCCACCACAACGCACTCATCACGCGCATGGGCCACGAAGCCGTCGGGAATCTTTCCGGAACTCGAGATAGCATAATTCGGCTTTGGGACTGTGTACCCTTTCTTTTCCATCTGAGTTGCCAGCTGCCCAGTCAGAGCCGCAGCCATAGCCGTCCCTGTTGAACCTTCCACCGCAGACCCTGATCGCAAGGGTCCAAGAGACGGGCTGGCGGCAGGAGATCCGTTCCAGAGAGAAGCAGTAGAGCCTCTATGAGGCATTGGAGTGGGAGCGGGTGCAGATGTCAGTGCGCTGTAGTCTTCGCGTCGTAGCAGTTCGGCCTTTGCACTTCCAAGCATGAGTGCCGCACCAGGTGGTGGGGTAATCTGTTCGAAGTACTCGGGAGACAGCCATTCTCCGAGAAAGGAATCCAGACGTAATATTGTAGATCGAAAATGTTTCGGTGGTCCCGTTGCTGAAACGAAGATGTCGTTCGGACGGTGAGGTGATTCATGGGGAGTCTGTGCAAGGCCGGAGCTGATTCCGATCGATGTTTGGGCGCATCGTAAGAATGGCGAGCTGTGAATGACGACCTTGAATCTACGTCGCTTTTTCGTGCCTTTGGAAGTCGTCTCGTACTCGTCTTTCGCTTGTTCGAGAATACTGGAGATTTGGTTGCCGACAGCTCTGGCTTGGAGCCAGCCGCCGTAGGTCAGAGGAGGATCATAGGGTGTAGGAGATGAAAGATGCCATTTCTTGTCAGCGGCGTCAAGGCGGTTGCCGTGCCTAGAATAGAGGTCAGTTGAGTTCTGTAATCAACATCATGCCTACACTGTCATGCTGTACGCATACGCAGCGCTAGGGCTACGCGATCTGATTGCGACGATGCATCATGACGACAGGGGTCTGGAAAGGTAGCTGAAAACGTACCTGACGACAAAGATGTAGGCCGGCGTACGGCCCATGACGAAGTCTTCAACAGAGACAATATGGACCAAGCCGTAGCAGTGCTGAGACAGCAAAGTCCTCGACAAGTTGAAGAGAAAGATTTGTCAGTTGTTTTTGGTGGAAAGAAGAGTAAGGTTGGATTGAACCGAATAAGAGATGGAGGCCAAGGGGGTAGTCAAATACCCTGGCGCACGTCGCACAGTTAGTTTGGTTATTTTAGATGGAGCTTGTGCAGGCGCCCACTATAAAGCCGACGGGACTACCTTAGTAGGTACTAGTAGGCAGGGCAGTGTAAGTACTGTATTGTACCCAGGCACCTTGGAGCCTCCACTACAAAGATGACCGATTTAGGCTCCCCGGCGTTGTTGGCGTTTTGCCTCTAGGGGTCGAATTACTCAAATCAGATGAGACGGAAGAGGATAACTCGTATGCACAGCACGGTCCAGAAGGTCTATCTGTACACAGAGCAAAGCAGGGAGCTCAACTAGGATCGATTCTGGTGTGGCTGTTTAGCAGGTGACCAGGGGGTGGTTGGTCCCTTGGAGCTGGGCTTGAGGTACCCGGGCTCACCTCAGCGAGTCACCGTCGCACGGCAGAGGTTGACCTGAGGTGAAGCCAGAGACAAAAGGCAGGGTCCTAGAGGTGACGGGCGTAACATATACCGTGTCACCCCGGACAGTAGGAGACAAGATGAGGCGGAAGAGAAAAGGAGTAGGTGGTGTTTCGATTTGTTTGATTGTTTGGGTTTTGCGTTGTAGCTTGGACTTTGGAAATAAATGGTTTAAAGGAGGGAAAGTTACAGGAGGAGTAAGAAGAGGAGTAGAAGCACACAAGAACAGGTAGTGAGGACTACTTTTAGCAACCAGTTTGAGATTTCCAACACTCCAAAGTCGAAACACGACACACACGCATACACACACTTTGATCTTACTCCTCACCTTGTCAACCTACCCAGCTAGGGACCCAGGCCCAAAGAAAGTGTGCATCCAATGCATTGCATTTGGCCTTCGTGTTGTGTTACGACAAGGTTAGCGGGGCAATGTTAGATACCTAGGTCAGGTTGGCAGGTGTGTATAAAAATCATGGAAGCTTTGGATTTCATTATTATCAGCCAGCCTTATGTACAACCAGGAAAGTAAACAGGTTTGTTTAAGTGTCAAGTACCCAGTCATGATCGGAGAGTTCTGTAAAAGAGGACTGAAACCAAACGAGAATTGGCATTGATCAGCATTCTCATAATGAGTATTGAAAACGATGCTCATTAACCCAAGTTTGGGGGTTCTCCCGAGGAGATGTTGGGGGTTAGACTGACTGACTGTCCGTTTTGGACTGTCATGATACATCATTCTATCGTGATTCTCCTCGACCCCAGGTTTCCTTCCCCCAGCTTCTCTCGGTAACAGGTGATGTTTGAGGCTTTTTACCACGCGCTCCATCCTTTCAAGCTGATGTTTCCGGCATGTAGTCACGGAACCACTCGTCATTGGATGTCTTTGGTTCTCGACCTCAGAGCTTCTGAAGTGACCCCGTGGCTCTAAGCACGATATTATTGCTCAACCTCAGCCAAGACTCGCAACCACCGAGTTTACCTTAATTGAGCCGGTCCAACCTTGGTCTGCACTGGAAGTAAGTACAGTACCATCCATACAGTACAGCTCAAGATCCATGCCCTGTCCATGCATGGCATGGCCTGGTCTAAGGTCTAGGTAAGGTAAGGTAGTGGTTATAAAGAAGGCAGACAGACATATGCCAAGTGGATCGATCACCTACGCCATTCCAAAACACGACTCGACAGCGGCTTGGATTTCACGCCAGAAATATTCATGTGATCGTGCCTTTCCAACTCCGGTGCCGGCCCTCATTCGTCACTTGCGGCTCACTAGAAGCCTTCTGTACAGTATTTTCTTTTCAGCCCACCTGACGATGCATGGCTTAATTTTATGGAGTCGTTGTGCACAAAGGTCGCTCACCTTTCTCGGTATGCGCCAACGGCTTTGTTCGGCATCTCTGCCAAGGTGACCTTTTCTGCTCCTCTAGTCGCAGCTTGCCCAGTGAACAAACTTGAATGTCCTAGTCGCTACCACCCCAGTCTCAGTTCCATCCATGGTCTATCACATCGTCATGGTGGAGTCGCTGCAGGGTCCTCCATTTTTTCTGTTCGCTCTTCCATGCAGCTACGAGACGCTACTGTAAGTGACTTACTAATTACAGATTGTGTTTTCTCGTTATCGTGTTGAAAATTCGATTCTCATCATGACCATGAAAGCACAAGAAGAGGGGTTTATGGGTCCTGGCTGATATATCCGCGTCAGACTTTGATTCAGGCTAAGATAAAGATTGCCTCAATCTTGAAAAAAGTTTTCGCATAGGTGCTGGCCAGGCTGAATATGTAGGTATCTTTAGACTTCCTAAGTGGGATAGAATGTTCTTGTTGTATCTTCTCCATAATACAACAGAATCAGCATCGTGAACGACTCATCCATACGCCCAGTCAGTGTTCGCTCAACTATACTCTGGCCCAGAACCGGAAGCCCAAGGGTTTGGATGCCAGTCCGTAGAACACGGTCCTTCAGCCAAATTGACATTATGTCTTGTCAGATATCATTCTCGAAACTAATAATTTAGAGGCTGACGTACAATCATCAACGGGATCCCATGGATATTACACGCTCGTTGTGCTTATCCTGTACACTCCCTAGCCATGTTGATCTCAAATCATGCCGAGCCAAATATCCCTGATCCCATTCTCAGACTCAATATTCCCCAAAGCAACACCCATGACACGGTCCTTTCCAACATCAGAGCATATCTCACTCGTAGTCGAACCATATCAGATACCCTCATCAAACAAACACGACGCCAACAGATCCTACCCCAACTGTTTCTCAATCCTGGTTAAGAAATAGGGGAGATTATCTGCATCTTTGCCAACTCACCACAGGATTTTTCTTTCTTGTCGAATACTATGTAGTAACAACTGGGGGGGGGGGGGTGGGGGGAGTTTTGGTATCTTTTT